>JAXIVJ010005719.1:0-71981 GCA_036785665.1 Chirona hameri
AACTCACTGCTGTCGTCAGCCTCGACCAGCACGACAAACAGAGACGCGACTCACCGCTGTCGTCAGCCTCGAACAGCACGACAAACACAGGCGCGACTCACGGCTGTCGTCAGCCTCGACCAGCACGACAAACAGAGACGCGACTCACGGCTGTCGTCAGCCTCGACCAGCACGACAAACAGAGACGCGACTCACCGCTGTCGTCAGCCTCGACCAGCACGACAAACACAGACGCGACTCACCGCTGTCGTCAGCCTCGACCAGCACGACAAACAGAGACGCGACAGAACACACCCGTACCAAGACTTGTCCATGCGAGAGGACACGACGGTGCATTCAAATTACTCATGGCTAAAATAATTAAGTAAGCTTTAAGTATGTAGATAGAACACGACAATCTGTGATGACATTGTAGATCTTATGTTAAACTAATGTGGCCGTGCTGTATTTGTGACTTCAGAGACGTGTCGAATTCACAAATTGTATTCCACCGGGTAAACATTCGAATCATATATCACCTAGCAGTTTACGCAATATGCCACAACTTACATCTTACTTACCTTCGCTTTACACCACAGCTTACTATATGCTTTGGATATAAGCTACTGTCAGTATTCTACAAAGAGCTTTAGACATAAATATTAATTCTAGTCCTGTGGTGTATATGGCAATTAGCAAGATATAATTTCATAAGCAAGTAAATCCATAGATAACGACCCTCGCCTTGCTATGCAACAACCTGTACACCGTCGCAGCACATTTTGAAGCCAGGTGCAGCGCCTTGACTGTTGGTGTTCGGTGGTATTTCTACATCCACTGCAGTACAACACTGCGGTTACGGAGCCTGCACCGTTCCCTTGACCAGCACAGTGCAGAGTGCAGACCTGGCGCCGGAGGACCGGTGCTGAGTCGGGGGTGGGTGGGACGGATTGGCACCGGGGCCAGTTCTGATCCCCGTGTGAACCTCCCACGAGTCAGATCGGTAATCAGCCAGCGGGTGAGGGCCGCCGAGAGACCGACACGACCGACACCTGGCAGCGACCGTGTGAACCTCGCCCACGATGTCCGAGGTCACGTGACGATCCATTCTCCTCGGGAGTGAAGAAGTTGATTAAACCTTTGGCGGTGCCTCAATAATATTACAATTCGTACTGCAAGAACTATGAATAACCTACTGGAAGGAAACCCGCGCCCCGCTGGGGGGGGGGGGGGGGGGGGCGGGGGGGGCAAAATCTGCCCTCCCCTCCCGGATTTCCCAATATCTTGAAAACTATAATATCTATCGACGGGAAACTTTCAATACCTTATGCTATCTTCTCACCAAATTTCAATGGAATTGATGTAGTATTTTGAGAGATAATGACGTTTTAATGACGGCATGTCATGCCATTTTTGGTCGAAAAACGATACATGTTTGAAAAATCGTAGACAATAGAGTTTTGAAGCAAATTGTAAATATAAACGTCAAAAGAAAGGAAATGACATTCTCTTCAAAATGGCGATCTCGGATTTTCGATATTTGGGATTGTTTCCCCCCAAATAAAAACAAACTGTTTTTTTCGGGAAAATATACACAAAATCATTTGTTTTAAAGATGTTTAAAACACGGAATACATATTAGAGAACCAAGTATGGACGATGCCCAAAACAAATTTCAAACCAATATCATTAGTGTTGACTAACTCATGGCTTCCTAAGTATAAGTAACTCATGGCGTCATGTTTTTAAGTTGCGTTTTTTGGCTTTTAGTGACTAGATAGACAAATAAATGCCACCGCTGTATTTCTGAGGCAAAACTGGTCTAGAAACATGCCTTCTTCATTTATATTAACCAATTTCAAATTTTGACATTTTGTGACCTGACCTTGAACTGATATGGGGTCAGGTTGTGAAAATGGCTGCTACTATCGAATTTTACGTACAAAATAACCCATAAAACATGTGTCGCATGGCTTTCGTAGACCTCTTGTCCATAATGACCAGACCTTGACCTTTGCTTACAATTTCACTTCACTAATGAGGGAGATGCATTATACTTTTGAGAGCACTTTGCGCGAGAATAGTCACAATCTAAGGCTTGGGATGGAAAGTATGGCCCATGTACTCAAATATCTCAATTTGACCTTTGACCTAACCGTGACCTGACCTGTGACCTTATTTGGACAATTTCGCGTACGCTTTAGATGCGTCTCATTGAGAGCTTTCGATTGCCGCCTTGCGCATCTCCTGCAGTTATTGGTTCGGAAGATAACGAGGAGGGGAGGGGACAGAATCCCCCCGTGGGGTGTGTTCGGCTGAATATCCCAGCGGGGCGCGGGTAAAAGCATGGGGAACTTCTCGAAATCTATGAAAAAATGCAAAAATACATGCGCATTATCCGACATTTTAAGCACCAATACATTACAACCTTCGAAATGTAGCAAGTGTCATTTCCCGTCTGACTTCGCCTCCGCCTCGCTTTCCTCAGGTATCGTACCTGATCGTGGATACGCTGAACGTTCGCCGGCCTCCTCTGGTGAAGGACATATACTTTGACGACCCGGGCATGACACTGCCGTACACGGAGGCGTCGGTGCAGTACAAGATACCCACCTACAGAGGATCGGTGGACAACATGAAGTGAGGCACTCTTCCTTGTTGGTCACGTTGTTACGTTTTATTGCCGAGAGGGAAGGAAGCGAGGCATGGGAGAGAATGTTAACGATTGTTAATGTATTGTGCAAAGTTTCTCCTCAAAGTCTGACCGTGATGTTTCCCGAAAGGCTTCGATGGAGACTGGAGAAGTTCGCAAATTATAGAAGTTGCTAAAAGTTGTTTTTCATTGCATGAAGGCAAATTCACTTCCTGGTATGCAGGCACATGAATATTAATGTTTAATATAAACATGGGCGGATATTAACGACCTTTGGAGTTCATTAACTTCAAAAAGTGTCAGTGCTTTGTTAGCAATCTGATGGGACGACGCCATTGAATCATACCGTCCTTTACAGACTGTCACTCACGTGTAGCAATATCTCAGATCCAACGTTACCCCACTCTTTTTTACTCTTTCTCTTTTCAAACGTTACCCCACTCTTCCGCCGGATTGACTTGCGGGTGAGCGTACCGTTAGCACGTCAGCGACAGTTGGTAAATATATGACCGATCGGACATTTCCAAAGCTGTCGGGTTTCCGGCGCTGTCTGCTCTCACGATCGTCCTGGGGGGAGGGGGTCGGTCCGGCGGGCCGGGTCTCACGACTCCGTGGAAACGTGCCGGATTTGTGGCCGATTTCAGGACCTTTCCGTGGCCGTCGGTAGCCGACGCCGGGTCGTGGCCCGTGCAGCCGCTGCAGAGATTCATAGATCCCACGCGCCCCCCCCCCCCCATCTGCAGGCTCGCGGTGCTTATTCTCCCACGTGAACGTTGGGTTCTTTTTCCTGTGCGCGCCCCGTGCGCTCGTGTAGAGAGAAGACATGCAACTTTTTTGGACAAGAAGTCGGCTGAAATATAAGTAAATGCAAAAAATGGTATACATTTTCGATGGTCATTTATAACTAACTATATGAACAATTATATAATCATCACAACATCAAAATGTGTTAAAAATAATGCATTGCATTGCTACATAACATATTTGGCAAAATACACGATAGTTTGGGCTGCAATGGGAGGCACCGCGTTATTTTTACCACCAGGCGGTGCGCATGTCGTTCGGGCCAATAACGGTGTGCGGGGTACATAGATTCCATTGCCACAGTTCACTACCATGCTGCAACTCAGCAACTATATAAGCTAGAAACTTAATTATTTCACCATTCGAAAGCTACGCTCTTGTAGGGGTGCCGTTTCGCCTTTCATACCGATCGGGCCCAAAGAAGGTCCACGAGGGCAAAAGAAGATCCGAAAACGCTACTGCCACGCTGCAACTCAGAACCTATCAGAGATAGCGACTCGGGACCTTCACCAATCGACGCGGCGTGGTCGGAAACGGTGCGTAAGTCTTTAATACCGATCGGGCCCACAGAAGGCCCACCAGGGCCCAAAGAAGGGCCAAAATGCAAACAAAAATGCTCGCATAAGCCGCCGCGCAATCGGCCCGACCGACTTAAGTGACATATTGCGGTAGGATTTCTGAGCTTTCGAGCGGTGCCTCCCATTGCCACAATGATAAGCCGGTACCTTAAATTTAAACTCCTCTTTTTTGGCTGCGAGAGGAATAGAAGAGTGTCCATAAACGTGTCTTTTTGGCTCGCCTACGTGTGCGTTTAACCTGCAGTCTTGAAACGAGGTGGTCGAATTTGTTTGATCAATTCTTTGTGTATCTTCGATGAAAATTATTCAAAACGTTAGCTGAAGTCAAGAAGCTAATCCAGGATGTGATGCGTTTCTTCGGTTAGTGAAATTGGAGCAAAGCTTGATCTGCGAGTTAGGTTCAATTTAAAGAAAGCGCTTGGACGTGTTCCCAAGAACCTTAACCTTAGTTGAACGATATTAAGTTATGATGTGCCATGAACGGTGAACCCAAGTTTGATCATGACTGATAATTATTTTCACTGGTTCGGCGCTGCAAATGCTGCACCTCGAAAGCAGCAGGGCATGCCCCACATCTGTTCAATCGTGCTGCGAACACAGGCCAGCAACATAACTGATATGGACGTTTTTATGTCGACAATGAGGACAGTTAATTTCTCCGACAGAAAGCATTGTTAACGGTTAACACACCTCACAGATGTCGTAGATTGGCGCGCGTGCAGCCAGATCGATTGAGAACAGACCCCTCTGCACGCGTTTCTATTGAGAACGGACCCCTCTGCATGCGTTTCTATTGAGAACGGATCCCTGTGCACACGTTTCTATTGAGAACAGACCCTCTGCACGCGTTTCTATTCAGAACAGACCCTCTGCACGCGTTTCTATTAAGAACGGACCCCTCTGCACGCGTTTCTATTGAGAACGGACCCCTCTGTACGCGTTTCTATTGAGAACGGACCCCTCTGCACGCGTTTCTATTGAGAACGGACCCCTCTGTACGCGTTTCTATTGAGAACGGACCCCTCTGCACGCGTTTCTATTGAGAACGGACCCCTCTGCACGCGTTTCTATTGAGAACGGACCCCTCTGCACGCGTTTATATTGAGAACAGACCCCTCTGCACGCGTTTCTGTGTTGGCTTGAGCCGGCTCCAAGAACAGCAGAGGTTTTAAGTTCCACGCGCACTCTCCGGTTCGACAGGGCCCGTTTTTTTTTAACGTGCTAACAGCGAGACGCTGAGTCTGGAAAGAAATAGGATCACTTGTAATGACGCTATAAGCCTTCTTCTGTTGCTTGTTAGCTTTCACAACTTTTTTTCTCTGAAAGAGAGCATAAGAAATTACTAACTCCTCTGATGAAGTTACTGGGCTCTATGCATCCAAATTAAATCTACTCTGCTATTCAGTATCCCTTGTCGTACTGATTTATTTTTGCAACGCTGACTGAACATAGGACAATGGATTCTAGACAAACAAATATCGATAAGCGTAAATGTATTCATGGATAGGTAGTAATGGGGAAAAACTATCCGAGATGTATAAACCTGTGCCAAAAAATTGCCCACAAAAACAACAATAACATTGTCAACAAAAACAAGCCTACAATCCTCGTCCTGGCGCAGCAAGGACGAGGACTCTAAAGGCGGCCGCACACTAGGCCATTCGGCGCGCGATATACTGCGACATTCCGCCTCGGAAAATCGCGTCGATACCGCTGAATATCGTCCTTGTTCCGGCGGATTCGGCGCTGTCTGCTCGCGAGATTCCGCCCCGCCGACCTACAGCATGTCGCAACCTGTGCCTACAGCCTGTCACAAGGTAAATTAATGATGGCCATTTTTCGACGAAGATGTAAGTTTAGAACCACGAAACTTTTCCATAATAAATTTCACAGCAGCAAGAGCATGCTGTGCAAAATGTGCACCTCTGTCTTGCATAGATTCGCCACTGTAGCCTGATCGATTTTGTTGTCCGCGGCTCCGCGGCGTTCAGTCGCCGAAAAAAGCTCGTTCGAATCAGCTTTTTTCCGCCGGTCCGCAGATGGCCGGCCGACGACATTCGTCCGCGATTTTTGACGTTTCGGCTGACGCGAAGGCGGAATGTCGCTAAAGATGCGCGGGAAGTCGTAGCGATATCGCGACCTCCATGCGCCGAATGGCCTAGTGAGCGGCCGCCTTAAGGGACCATCCCTAAACAAGGAGAGCGAGGACGAGGACTCTAAGGGACCATCCCTAAACAAGGAGAGCGAGGACGAGGACTCTAAGGGACCATCCCTAAACAAGGAGCTGAATAAAATTAATACATCTGATGATCACCTTTGATGACATCGCAAGAACTGAAATCAAGCACTCATATAGTGAGCACTGAGCAGGCTCTGTTGATAAAATAATAATCTTCGAACCTTCAGTAACGTTGAGAAACATCAACGTGTCAGTATGTCACAGGGCTGTAACTGTAAACAAAGAAGTAGGGGGACGCTCCCATTCACCGGCATATGGGTAGTGGTAGGGCAATGTTGGGGTTTCAGATAGGGTGAAGAGAGCAATCACTGACGGATCCAGCCTCTCTCCGTGGGGGAGGACATTTTGTTTGTGGCATAAAGGTACCTCCATTTTTGTATCTGCAGATTTGGGCCAGTCACCTTATTTTGTTATTCGAGCTTAAGAAATTCTCTTTTCAAATTCACAAAAATTGACTGGATTTTTTTTCCCAACAAAAATAAGTTTATTTTTATTTTTGGGTCTAAAACCCAAAATTTCGAAAATCCGATATAGCCATGTTGAAGAGAATGTAATTTCCTTTCTTCTGACGCTTTTTATTTGCAATTTGCTTCAAAACACTATTTTTTACAATTTTTTCAAACATTTATCGTTTTTCCACCAAAAATGGCATGGCATGACGTCATTAAAACGTCATTATCTCCAAAATTGCTCTATTAATTGTATTGCAATTAGGTGAGAAGACGTAGAATTGATGCAGCATAAGGTACTGCAAGTTTCACGTTGATATCTATCTATAGTTTTCAAGTTATTTAGAAAATCTGGGAGGGTGGCAGATTCTGCCCCCCCCCCCTCTCAGCGGGGCCCCGCGCTCCGCACTGGTGCTGCTTGACCCCGCACTGGTGTCACTGGTGCTGCTTGAATTGCATCAGGTGCGCTGTTTTGTCTATCATTGAAAGAAAGGGATACATAAAAACTACGAATTCAATCCCTCGAGAAAAATAACTTCCGTTTTCATGAAGTTTTCTCCTAAGATCATTGTTTTTCACGTTCAGCGCAGGGAACGGGCGGGGGGAGGGGATACTTGTATTTAATGCCCCCCCCCCCCAGATTACTGTGGGGGGGGGGGGGGCATTTTCCCCTGATGCCCCTCCCCTGGATCCGCCAGTGAGGGCAATATAAGGTTATATGTATATGTGCCATTACACTGGGGTAACTCGCGCCGCTGCGTAGCGATACTACCGATTTAAATTGCTTTGATCGCGTTTTTCATGAACATGATCGTAAATATAGACAAACTGGAAAATAGTTTTGATCGCGTTTTACATGAATGTAATCGTAATTCGTAACTATGGGCAGAAAATGGAAAATCAATAGCTTTTTGTTCATTTGTGATACTTAAAAATCACTATGTTTAGCTTCGCGTCATCATCAAAGAGAAATTTCACTCTGATAAGGACGAGAAGCCGAATATAAAGTGATTTTATATTCTATTGCATTATTACAAATGAGCAAAAGGCTATTGATTTTCCATATTCTGCTTCTGTCTATAAGGGCTGAAACACAGTGCTCGCGCAGCTGCGCGGAGTGGATGCGGGTGCCTATTCAAATAAATTGAACGGAGGTTGCAACAACTGCACGATGCGCAGGTTGCGGGAAGAAAAAATCGACTGCGGAAATTTACCCATGTATTTGAATAGGCGCCCGCAGGCACCCGCATCCACTTCGCGCAGCTGCGCGAAGACTGTGTTTCAGCCTTTAATACCGGTTTCGGCGACTTTCGATTTGGAACCTGAAATGTTGCGGTCTGGGCCATTGGATACCCGGACAAAAGTTCGTAAACATAAGGTTCGTAACGGAAAAAGTTCGTAGGCAAAGGTTCGTATGCAAAGGTTCGTATCGGATAAGGTTTGTATGGGATAAAGTTTGTAACGGCTAAAGTTCGTAATGGAAAAGGTTTGTATCGGATAAAGTTCGTATTCCAAAAGTTCGTTACGGATAAAGTTCGTATGCAAAGGTTCGTATCGGATAAGGTTCGTATCGGATAAGGTTCGTATCGGATAAGGTCGTATAGAATAAAGTTCGTAACGGCTAAAGTTCGTAATGGAAAAGGTTCGTATCGGATAAAGTTCGTATTCAAAAAGTCGTTACTATGTACGGTGTCTCTCGAACGCTCTCCGTTCGGAAGGGTAACGGTAACCGGACAAAAGTTCGTAAACATATGGTTCGTAACGGAAAAAGTTCGTAAGCAAAGGTTCGGAACCTTATACGAACCTTTGCATACGAACCTTTGCTAAGGTTCGTATGCAAAGGTTCATATCGGATAAGGTTCCGAACCTTTGCTTACGAACTTTTTCCGTTACGAACCTTATGTTTACGAACTTGTGTCCGGTTACCGTTACCCTTCCGAACGGAGAGAGATAGAGAGATACCGTAAACAGTAACATGTTGCCTGTCATAAGGACAATAGGTTCGTATTGGATAAAGTTGGTATTCAAAAAGTCGTTACTGTTTACGGTGTCTCTCTAATCTCTATCTCTCTCCGTGCAGAAGGGTAACGGTAACCGGACAAAAGTTCGTAAACATAAGGTTCGTAACGAAAAACTTCGTAAGCAAAGGTTCGGAACCTTCTCCGATACGAACCTTTGCATACGAACCTTTGCTTACAAACTTTTCCTTTACGAACTTCAGCATACAAACCTTTTGCATACGAACTTTATCCGTTACGATCTTTTTAATACGAACTTTATCCGATACGAACCTTTTCCATTACGAACTTTAGCCGTTACAAACTTTATCCCATACGAACCTTATCCGATACGAACCTTTGCGTACGAACCTTTGCTTACGAACTTTTTCCATTACGAACTTTTTCTTTTACGAACTTCAGCATACGAACCTTTTGCATGCGAACTTTATCCGTTACGAACTTTGTGCATACGAACTTTATCCGATACGAACCTTTTCCATTACGAACTTTAGCCGTTACAAACTTTATCCCATACGAACCTTATCCGATACGAACCTTTGCATACGAACCTTTGCTTACGAACTTTTTCCGTTACGAACTTTATGTTTCCGAACTTTGGTCCGGGATGCGGGCCATTGCGACTGAAGTGTCGCGTGATGACTTCTCCGCGATCTCCCAGGTTTTGGACATTTACATCTAAAGCGGAAATGACGAAGCCAAATTACTTTTGGTGCTTATGAGTGATCAGTGTTCACCAACCGCAAAAACAGCGATTATTTTCCACTCACTGCTGCCAGACGTAACAAATCATTTCCCTCTGCAATTCAGAGTTTTTTTTTAACATGAAAACCTTAATTTCAGAAAATTATTTGAAAAAGACCCTGATTGAAAATTCAGAGGTTTGTGAAAATCTTCCCTGATGCGTCACTTCGAAACATCTAGATTTCAAAGGAAAACTTCTGAAACTGGCAGCAGTGTTTCCACTGTTCTCTTCGCTGTCATTTTTTTGTGGACCGTCACTTACAAAGATAAACGCCACGGGAGGAACACACTATCACACCCTCGAACATACGCACATGCAAGACACTTATATTTTAAAGCAACAGGGACAGGACACAGCCAAGGAGAAGGAAGGCAGCTTTAGGTGCGTCCCCTCAATGCGTCCCCATAGTTATCTGAAAACCTTCAGTTTTCGGAAGTAGGGGGACGCGCGTCCCCCCTCAATGACAGACCTGGTCTGTCATCATACCAGACCAGGGGCGTCGCTGAGTTGGGGGTCGCGAGTCGCGACCCCTTCCCCTACTTTTGAAAACGGGGGGGGGGGGGGGGGGAGAGGAGGTTGACCCCCCCCCCACCCACACACTTTTTATGGCGGCCGACCCCCCCCAACACACTTTTTATGGCGGAAGCTGATTCTAGTTTGCATGTAATTCCTATTAAAATCAAGATTGGAATAAACAAAATACGACGTGGCAGGGGCGTAGCTTCTCCAGAAAAGTTGTGTGTGTGTGTGGGGGGGGGGGGGGGGGGGGGGCTGAACTGGGAAAATCGCTTAAAGTACCATCAAAATCCACCAAAATACAGATTTCTCCCCGGATTTAACCTCCTTCCGAAAGGAAAACGAAGGAAACTTCATCCGTAACATGCAGGGGCCTCGCCGACGGGAGGGTCGGGGGGACGGTCCCCCGACCCCCCACTCTCAGAAGGAGAGGTGGTTGACTCCCCACACACACACCACTTTTTGCGGGAGAACTTAACAATTTATCGTAAAAATTGCCTTTGCAGCAGTCAAAGTTCAGCTACCCACAGTCAAAAAGTGGAAATTTCGCGCCGCTTCGCGGCATGACACAAGTTTCGCATTGCTTATACAAAGTTGGAAAATGGGAAAATAAATTCCATCAGGGCCCACTCCCTTCAGAAAATATTAACTTTCAAGCGGGCTACATGTTTAGCTAGTATGCCGAGTTCCGAAAAAGGCGACACGAACGCAAAGACGCGGACATCGGCAATCTGAAGCTGCTCAAGCGGTGCCCAGCTTGCTGGACCGAAGAGCTAATAGTGGGGACCAGGCCAGGACCATCTCTCCAAGCCATCTCCCCCAGGCTCCTCCAGATCCACAGGGACCATTTATGCGCGGAAAAGTCGTTCTGCCCCTTGCTGCTTTCAAACCATTTGCACTGTTACTAGTTGTGTGTTACAGTTTGGTTCATATGTATACAGTTATTATTATCATATGTACTATTGAGCGCTGACTGCCACCGGTCATCGTGATTTACTATCCGATGCTAATGTATATGAAAAACTACCTTTATTTCAATATTTTTCATCATACCAAGATATATGACCAGGAAGAGGGGTTACCTGAGGCTTGGCTCACGGTCTGGTTCCAATATACAAATTTCGTTTTCCACAACCTAAAATTAACATTTTCACGCCGCTTCGCGGCGTCACATACGTGGCCATCATCATAACGAAGCCATCATTATCGTATTCGGTTCCTCGTAACGCTGAATTGAATTTATAGCATTTTTAGCTTCTTATCCTATACATGACCCACCGCCTATATTTCTGGGTTTTATCAGGAAAACCCGTAAAATCGCGCCGCTTGACGGCGCTAATTAACAAGTACCTACTATAGCATGAAAATCCACATAAACAATGCTGCAAAGGCTTAAATACACGCAAAAATGGGTGTACATTTTTTTCGGATTTTCAGCCGTGCCCCCACTGAAAAATGCTCGGCGACGCCACTGTAACAGACGACTCGTGGTGTTACAAGTCGGCGACGCCACTGTAACAGACGACTCGTGATGTTACAAGTCGGCGACGCCACTGTAACAGACGACTCGTGATGTTACAAGTCGGCGACGCCACTGTAACAGACGACTCGTGATGCTACAAGTCGGCGACGCCACTGTAACAGACGACTCGTGATGTTACAAGTCGGCGACGCCACTGTAACAGACGACTCGTGATGTTACAAGTCGGCGACGCCACTGTAACAGACGACTCGTGATGTTACAAGTCGGCGACGCCACTGTAACAGACGACTCGTGATGTTACAAGTCGGCGACGCCACTGTAACAGACGACTCGTGGTGCTACAAGTCGGCGACGCCACTGTAACAGACGACTCGTGATGTTACAAGTCGGCGACGCCACTGTAACAGACGACTCGTGATGTTACAAGTCGGCGACGCCACTGTAACAGACGACTCGTGGTGTTACAAGTCGGCGACGCCACTGTAACAGACGACTCGTGGTGTTACAAGTCGGCGACGCCACTGTAACAGACGACTCGTGGTGTTACAAGTCGGCGACGCCACTGTAACAGACGACTCGTGGTGCTACAAGTCGGCGACGCCACTGTAACAGACGACTCGTGATGTTACAAGTCGGCGACGCCACTGTAACAGACGACTCGTGATGTTACAAGTCGGCGACGCCACTGTAACAGACGACTCGTGATGTTACAAGTCGGCGACGCCACTGTAACAGACGACTCGTGATGCTACAAGTCGGCGACGCCACTGTAACAGACGACTCGTGATGTTACAAGTCGGCGACGCCACTGTAACAGACGACTCGTGATGCTACAAGCAGTCAACATCCCTTTGTTCTGAGGCTGATGCGATAGAAGCCCACGTGTTTGGAACATTTGTTTTGACGTGTGCCGCCTTTATGCTAACAACACAGCAGTGATTTAACTTCACGGTATGTCGTTATCTCACCATTAAAGGGACTGTCCCACCTTTTTGAAAATTGTCGAATCACACTTAATTGTATGTCTACATGTCAGACGAGGTCAGCTGAACATGTTCGTGATCTCTTTTTTTCTGAAAAAAATAATTATCTTGGAAGATATTAAGCTTTTAGTTTTAAGCGGAAAGTTGGGTTGGTGACGTCGACTAGTTATCATTACCAGTTGGGTAAAGAGAGACGACGCTGTCGGTTTAGCGGCCCTATTCAAATACTCATGGGCCTTATTTTTTACAGATGTCAAAATCAAACTTGAATATCTTTTTAATTAGATCATTGTGGTTGTTGTAACTGCTACCATACTTAATTGCAATGCCAAGCCATCAAAATGGCTATCTCAACTCAAATATAATGTTAAGGTGGGGTAGTCCCTTTCAGTCATGCTGGCTCGCTGGAGTGACTAACTGGTACGTCATAGGTGTCAGCCTGGACTTCAAGATATATGACACCAAGAACATGTGACTTCAGACAAAAATATGAGCGACAACGCTGTTATTCCTCAGTTAAATACGCCACTAATTAGGCGGAACACTTTTCAACACGTTTCAGGACATTTCGCTCTCTGAGATATAAATCAAAACTCCAATTGCAACCATTTACGACTTCATTTATGACAAAACCTCCAGTTATGACTATAAGTACGTCTATAACTGACATCTCGAACAACATGTCGTCATTATTTGGCAACAACCTCTAACTCTTCCTCAGGGTCTTCTTTGCATCAAAATGTATCACTCTGTAGTCAGCACCGTGCCATATACTTCACCGTAATGAGCTCACATATATCACACGTAGAACGGTGCCGCGTATCGTACCTATTACACAGTATACACACCATTTCACCATTATAGCACGGGGATGAACCACGCTTATAACACCACGTCGGATCGGTCCCTTCTTGGGTACCAAGGCGATATATACCGATAGGCGATAGGTCTGTACCGTAGTTAAACGCTCTTTATCGCCGTCCCCGTGAATAACCGGCAAGTTTACATTGTCCGGCACGTGAAATTCGTAGATGGGGTTTTCTGGGTGGGGAACTCGTCCCTCGTACCACCCACTGGTCCTGGCAGGGTGGTGGGGGAGTCACCGGGCGATGTTTAGGTCGTTTACTCGTTATTGCGCCTCTCTCTCGCTGGCCAGCGTCGATTTCGCTTGGTTTCTCGGGAGTCGGGATATACGATCGGTGGGAACGAGATACCGGGATAAAATCCAAACTACACAAAACAAATCCCCCAACGGACTGTCGGACGGAAGACAACCCGCCAGCAGCGCCGCCCAGTGGACGAAGAGCCAACTACTGGCAGGCTGACAAATCCTGACATGTAGCGCCAAGGAGACAAGAGACGATAAGGGGAGGAGAGAGACAGAGCTGAACCCTGGAGAAGGGCCCGTGTCTGGCGCTCGGCGCCAGGGCATGTCAGAGCATGACTTCTGTCCCGGGGGAGGCGCATACTCTGTTTGGGTTGGCGTGGGCGGACTGCACAGACCGGGCTCCAAAGGCCAGGGGTGCCTGGCGTCGCTGGGCGCCCCCGTCTGCCGCCGCCGCCGCCGCCCGGCTGCCTGGCGCGTTTTTAAGTGCCCCAGTGTCCCAGAGGGCGGCGCGGTGGATGGCCAACTGCTCAGGCCAGAAACCGCCGCTGACCGGAGAGCCAAGAACAGCCGACACGATGGTATTTTTACTCTGGTTTAAATATCACGTGAATGTTATTGTACAGGCTCCACTGATGTTTTAGTTTAATCATTGTATTACAGTGTCAAGCTTCATTAATGTGTGTCTAAGGATGGAATATGTATACAACATATTTCTAGCCTTACGTGTAGTCACTCCATAGTCTTTCTCAGGACTATGGCCAATTTATGTTATCCACAATCGCTACATGAAAATTGAAGATTTAAACAAGAAGAGAAAGAAACATTACCAAACATTCGCCAGCAGGGCAGATAGGAGTGACACTGCCTCGCGACTTCAATAACCGTTCCGTTCGGTTGTGCATATGGAGCGGGCGCTCTTATGCCATCTCGCTTGTACAATGTACGATATAATGTTAACCGTCGACAAAAACTTTGTACACCGCTACGTAAACTTGTGATTCCATTGCCGTCAGTGAAAACCCATTGCTATCTGTGCGCCGTTTCTCCTACCACCTATTGCGAAACTTTCGCAACCGAGTACAAGTTTTCATCCAGTTTGTCACTCCCGCCTCCCCCTGCTCATGTTCCCATCAGTGTCACAACTAGAGATGCAAGATTCTGGTCCCAGCGTCCCAGCGCTGGGCCCAGAACTGGTTACGGCAGTGGCTGAAGCTGTGACTGCCCAGGCCAGCGCCATAGGGTTAGCATTGCAGCGCCGTGACTAAAGCTGTGACTTGGCAGCTCATGCCGTGGCCGTGACGGGGGCTGTGACCAAATATTTAGGATTTTCTGCACCTCTGGTCACAACCCTCCATCTTAACTCTGCGTGTTCCCTTTCCGATAGGGTACCGGTGAGGGAGCACACCATGGTTCTGCCGGAGATAAAAGAAGAACAGAACGAAGACAGCGAGGAGACCGAAAACTTCTTCGGCTCCACGTCTCTGGGGAGTATCACTGCCGAAAATGGACTAATTGATGGTAAGTAAAACATACTTCATTCGCAGCGAAACACGTTTCCATGGCGCTATGATGGACTCTCACTCAGATCATAGGGTACAACACAATATTCATGCAGTTAATGTAATAATGTAGTTGCTGTGTATTGTATTGAATACTAGCTGGGGTACCCGGCGTTGCCTGGGAAATTAAGTACCTGGCGATGTCTTGGAAGCCACCCAGGTGGCTTACAACCCATAAGCCAGGCTTGAAAAATACATGCTACCGGCTGTTCCATAATTGGAGCATTGAAACCAAGGCCACAGTCATGAATCTAATTTTAGAGTGCTCTAAATTTATATTTCTCTCCCACTATGCCATCAACTGATACTGGCCCCTGGCACTATGGTTGAAAATTATGAGCATCTGCATTGGTCATATGTCCCACTCTAACCCAAAGCTTGGATAAGAACATTGGCTTTCATGCTATCAGAAGTTTATCAATACTGACACACTAAAGCACCATGCATTGGTATTGTCTGCATTCTGATAGCATGAAGTCTGAGGTTAGGACGTGTCCGTAGATGCAACTTTTACCTACTCCATGTGTTGTCTACACCACCAATAGCATGAAAGTCCAGTATGTTGATGTATCTTGTCATGACCAGAGTTTGGGTGTTTGCAGGGGCCCGCGAACGATTTAAAGTTGGGGGGGGGGGGGGGGGGGCGAACAATATTTTGGCAAACTTCTCACTTCTCATCTTGGTGCACCTTTTCGTTCTCAAATTGTCCTCATTGAAGATTAACCCGCGCCCCGCTGGGAGGGGGGGGGGGGGGGGGGTAAATTTTATCCCCCTACAGGATTTTATCAATAACTTAAAAACTATATAGGATAGCGATGACAAACTTGCAGTACCTTATGCTGCATCAATTCTACGTCCTCCCACCAAATTTAACTGAAATTAAGGTAATACTTTGGAAGATAATGACATTTTAATGACGTCACTACACGCGAGTTTGACACAAAAATCAGCTAAACTTTGCCAGGCCGTACACATGCCACATTTGAAGAAAAATGCAATCGAAAAACGCTTAAATCTAGCAAATTGCAAGGGCTAAAACTTGCAACCTCGAAATTGTGAAAAGTTTGTTTTTTTTACCCCCAAAAATGAAAAACTATTTTTTTTAATGCCCTCAAAATCTACATTTTCAAACATTTGCAAAAAAATGGAATATATGTTAGAGAACGAAGTATGGACGATACTCAAGCTAAATTTAATAGCAATAGCTTTCTGTTCGACTGAATTATGGCTCCCTAAGTATAAGTAACTCATGACGTCATTTTTGAATTCCCGTTTTTTGTTTTTTTTTATTGATTAGATACAGACAAATGAATACCACCATTGTATGTCTGAGACAAATCTGGTCTAGCAACATGTTTTTTTTGTATTTAGATTAATCAATTTCAAATTTTGACCTTATTGTGACCTGACATTGACCTGAGGGAAATTGTGGGGACAGGTTGTGAAAATGGCTGCTACAATCGAATTCTACGTGTAAAATAACCCATACAACATGTGTCGCATGACTTTCGCAGACCTGTGACCTTTTGTGACCTGACCTTGACCTTTGCTTACAATTTCACTTTCGGCTTATCCGGACATGAATTATACCTTTGAGAGCAACTTGTGCGATAATAGTCGCAATCTAAGGCTTTGGATGGAAAGTATGACTCACAAACTCAAATACCTCAAGTTTGACCTTTGATCGTGACCTGACATGTGACCTTATTTTAAGAATTTCGGCATGCATTATATTCGTCTTCTTGAGACCTTTTGATCGCCGCCTTGCGTGTCCCGCTGCGGTCATTGGTTCGGAAGATACGAGGGGGAGGGTAATATCCCGCCGCCCCGCCCCCCAGCGGGGTGCGCTCGGCGCCACCTTCACCGTGCAAGGGGGGGAGACGTCGAAAGGCCCCCCCCCCCCCACGAACTCGGCTCCTATGGGACGTAGGCAAAAACTGAAAACATCGTTCGAAAGATCCTAAAACAAATCACTGTGAAACTATTTCGGACATTTTTGGGTTCAGGTCAATAGTGAGGTCACCAGAAGTCATCAAATGTCAGATTTTCCTGTTTTAGGACATGGCTGCAGAAACCCCCAAATATCTCGGGAACTATGCTAGGAGCAAACGGGAAAATCGAAAGCTCTTGACATATGCATTTGCAATCAGTTAAGTGTCACAAAAGTTTAGCTCAGGTCAATAGTTTAGGCTCCATAGGTCATCAAAGGTTAAAAGGGCTATTTTTGGCAAATAGTTGTTCGCAAATAACTTTTACCTAACAAAGATAAGGCAATGATTTTGACGGCATCGTGTTCGTCTCGTCAAGGCGCTTCGAATCACATCCATCGTGACCAGTGTAGGTCAATTTATAAATTTGACCTCAGGTCAAGGTCAAGTGGTGACCCAAGTAGGTCAGGCTGCATATTGAGAGACGTGTCTCGACGAGACAAACGCATTGATGCCGGTTTCACTTCTTTATCTTCATTCTATTGAGAGTTATTGACAAAATGTTGGTGACCTCAGATGACCTCGGCTGACTCTGTAGGGGTTGCTGAACAAAAATTGCACCTGGATCATCAAATTTGGAAAAAAAATTAAATTAAAAAAAAAAAAAAAAATATGCTAACATGATCCAGCATGCGTATCCTCGGAATAGGAAGCATTTTAATTTTTCCTATTGCCTTATAATGGGGAAGTCACGAAATTGACGACCTTAGATTGTGTATATACGACGACTTTAGGTCACGTATATACAGAATCTTAGATATTTGAATTGTAGGTGCCTATGACCTTATGAAATTCTGTAATTTTTAAACCGATCGGCCAAAAACTGTGCCAGTGGTTCGATCGCAAACTTCTTTTGAAGGTGGGGTCACGTGACCTGGCCTGGTGACCCTTGACCTGAGGTAACCTGTGGTCAAGAATTTCACACAATGTGAGTAATTGATGCCCAAACAGCTGTGCCAAAAACGGCAGCGCTGCACTCCGACGTTGTTTTTCTCTCGCTTTCCTTGACAAACCTGGGGGGCGACTAAACGCCCCGGCAGGGCGCGGGTTAACATACAAAACAGGGCGCGGGTTAAGGCAGGGCGCGGGTTAACATACAAAACAGGGCGCGGGTTAAGGCAGGGCGCGGGTTAACATACAAAACAGGGCGCGGGTTAACATACAAAACAGGGCGCGGGTTAAGGCAGGGCGCGGGTTAACATACAAAACAGGGCGCGGGTTAAGGCAGGGCGCGGGTTAACATACAAAACAGGGCGCGGGTTAAGGCAGGGCGCGGGTTAACATACAAAACAGGGCGCGGGTTAAGGCAGGGCGCGGGTTAACATACAAAACAGGGCGCGGGTTAAGGCAGGGCGCGGGTTAACATACAAAACAGGGCGCGGGTTAAGGCAGGGCGCGGGTTAACATACAAAACAGGGCGCGGGTTAAGGCAGGGCGCGGGTTAACATACAAAACAGGGCGCGGGTTAAGGCAGGGCGCGGGTTAACATACAAAACAGGGCGCGGGTTAAGGCAGGGCGCGGGTTAACATACAAAACAGGGCGCGGGTTAAGGCAGGGCGCGGGTTAACATACAAAACAGGGCGCGGGTTAAGGCAGGGCGCGGGTTAACATACAAAACAGGGCGCGGGTTAAGGCAGGGCGCGGGTTAACATACAAAACAGGGCGCGGGTTAAGGCAGGGCGCGGGTTAACATACAAAACAGGGCGCGGGTTAAGGCAGGGCGCGGGTTAACATACAAAACAGGGCGCGGGTTAAGGCAGGGCGCGGGTTAACATACAAAACAGGGTGCGGGTTAAGGCAGGGCGCGGGTTAACATACAAAACAGGGCGCGGGTTAAGGCAGGGCGCGGGTTAACATACAAAACAGGGCGCGGGTTAAGGCAGGGCGCGGGTTAACATACAAAACACAAATTATGAAGACAAGTGTGGGTCATGTCCCCCCCCGTTTCCCACTATGCACCGTATGCCTTTGTGAACCTGCCTGTCGTCTGATAAAATACCTGACGCCTGACGTTTTTATTGAAGAAGCCCACAAGTGTGGGCTGCACCGACCGCTTCAACCGTATCACGATAGCCTACGACATTTACCATAACTCTTGCTCGCAATTGCCGCCCCGTCGGCAAAGACAGAGAGGACAGCTAGAGGGCCGCACGCCAGTTTGACCGCATCCGTAACGTTGACGTGGGATAAACTTATAAACAAAATTCAGCAGATTTGTCTTGCCGTCATTGCGTCATTTTAACGACGACGCGCCAAACAGACAACTGCTACCAAATTTACCCAATTGAAGTTTTCCATTATATTTCATAGAATATAATGGAAAAGGGAAAAAGAGGGAAAGAAAGGTATACGATACTGCTATAAAGGCAAAGCTATATAATACTTACGACATGCTATAAAAGAAAATCATACACAAAATGAAAGTGACATGAGAAGGCTTCATATTTTATCAAACTTTCTGTGAAGGAAATAGAAAGACCTCGTTTTTAGGGAAATTTCTGCCACGCCAAAGTTGGGGGGGGGGGGGGGGAGGGGCGCCGCCCCCGGTCAAGATGTTGGGGGGGGGGGAAGTGCCCCCGCTGCCCCCTGTTCCCGAGCCCCTGGGTGTTTGCATACATTATCACAGTTTAAAATGGCTGCAGAATGAAAGTTACCAATGAAATAAAATATAAATTCAGTAAGATCAGTAAGAAACGTAGTTTAACATAGTCACATCTTTCAGGCTGTGCATGGAAAGAAGTTGACACCTCTACCATTTCTCTTTTCTTTTCCACATTCTTCATGGCCCCTTGGCATGGCGTATTTTAAGGGATTTTGACTGGGGTGGCAACTCGGCGATCAGGGGCGCCATCGCCAAAAACGCAAAAGGGCCCACTGGCGGATCCAGCCTCTCACCGTGGGGATCTTTTTTGTGGCAAAAAGGTACCTCACATTTTTCCCCCGCGGATTTGAACGGTCACCTTATTTTGGTATTCGAGATTAGGAAATTCACTTAAAAAATATGATTTTGTGGATTTTTGTCCCGAATTTTTTTTTGTGGGGGTCAAAACAAAATCGAAATCCGAGATAGCATTTTGAAGAGAATGTCATTTCCTTTTGACGTTTTTATTTGCAATTTGCTTCTACACTCTATTGTCTATGAATTATGATTGTTCAAACATTTATCGTTTTTCCACCCAAAATGTCATGACATGACGTCATTAACACGACATTATCTCCCAAAATACTACATCAATTTCATTGGATTTTGTGTGAAGACGCATAATTGATTCAGCATAAGGTACTGAACGTTTGACGTTGATATCTATCATATAGTTATCAAGTTATTGAGCAAATCCGGGAGGGGGGGGGGGGGGCAGATTCTGCCCCCCCCCCCAGCGAGGCGCGGGTTAAGTGTCACCGGGGCTGCTTGAATTGCATCAGGTACGCTGTTGTGTCTATCATTGAAAGAAAGGGATACCTACATACAAACTTCAAATTCAATCACTCGCGAAAAAAACTTCCGTTTTCATCATGAAGTTTTCTCCTCAGATCATTGTTTTTCACGTGCAGCGCAGGGAACGCGCGGGGGGGGGGGGGCATACTGGTATCATGGATAAAGTAAGTATGGATAGGTAACTCCGCCACTTTCTATTGTTATCCGCGACCACGCGCAGCCGCTGCCGTTTCCCGTATACTACAAAAAGGAAAGCTATAGCTTTCTAGTATGCCGGATGTATGTAGTTAGTATGCCGCCCGCCCCGTGGTAGGCCGCAACGCTGAGACGGCCGGGTTGCATGGATTCTCGCCTACCGGTGATTGTGGGATGAACCAAATTAAGTTTAAATGCATTCGGAAAGCTCTCACAAGCACTTATGACATGTTGGTTCCACCGATGGACATCATGCCTGTTAATTTGTGCCCATATATGTAGGAACGTCCACATGGTAGATCGTGTCCCGTACTACAGAACGACAGCTAGTACTAAATCGCGCTCTGTGGTCGCTAAATCGCGTATGAATCACTAAATCGCGTAAATCGCGTATCCATGCTTGTATTGAATGCCCCTCCCAGATTCCTGGGGGGGGGGGGGGGGGGGTATTTGCCCCGGATGCCCCCCCCCCTGGATCCGCCAGTGCCAGCATTTGCCGCCAAGGAGAGCCTCTGCCGGACACTTAATGGAATTCATTTTCCCATTTTCCAAATTTGTATAAGTAATTGCGGAAGTTGTGTCATTCCGCGAAGCGGCGCGAAATTGTCCGGTTTTTGACTGTGGATAGCTGGATTTGTACTGCTGCAAAGACAATTGCTACGATTTTTTACGATACATTGGGAACGCGCGGGGGGGGGGGGGGGGGGGTAAATGCCCCTCTCATATTCTTGTGTGTGTGTGGGGGGGGGGGGGGGGGGCATTTGATCATGATACCCCCTGGATCCGCCAGTGGTCTGACCTTTAGCCGCAAATAAGTAAAGAAAGAAAGAACAACACGTGTTATTAATTTAGCAAAACGTTGATAGTGGCAATTCAAACGCCGTCATGTAGCAAAATAAAAGTACGAATGTAAACGAATGCAATAATGTCGCGGAGCGGCAAAACACGGCAGAAATAACGCAAGCAAATCAAAGCATAATGTAAACAAGCGCCACACGACACCAGTAACACCACCTGTGCTTGAACTTTCACAAAACTGACGACAAACAAAAAATGATCTCAGGATATCTTTAAGAGTTATGTAACAAACTAAAACTATTTATTTCGGTTTCACATGTTTACGATCATCTACAGTCACCAGGGGCGCAACCAGTCCTTCAGAAGGGGGGGGGGGGAGCCAGTCATGGTGGGCCTCCGTGAAAGAGGCCTCCCCCAAAAATATATATTACCCTGGATATGAAAAACTCTACGGATTTCGGCCACTTTATTTTGTGAGGCCCCTTTACAAATATACACTTTTGATTAGCTGGATTGGACCAGGACCCTCAGTATGGGGGCGGCATTTGCTTCGGGGGGGGGGGGATATTTGCTCCTGGGGACGCCTATTGTCCGGTTTAGATAGCGTCTGTTCTGCTCCATGGAGGCGGCATTTGCTAATGGGCAATGGGCATTTGTCCAATTTAGAGGGCGCCTGTTTTACCCCGTGGGGCGGCATTTGCTTATTGTCCGGTAGGGCGCCTGTTCTGTTCCATGGGGGCGGCATTTGCTTCTAGTGGCGCCTATCCTGTTCTTAAGTCGCCATTTACTTCTAGGAGTGCTAATTGTCCGATTACCGGGAGTGCCTGCCAGTGGCGTGCGCATAAATTCACAAAGGACCTGGTCATTGCCTTGAGGCCTGAGGGGCGCCACCCGATTGACAGGGGCGCCATCATTATTGGCGACAATTTTGCACAGGGCGCTTCTCCTCCCGCACCGTGCGGAAGGAGATGCAACCCCCCCCCCCCCCTCCCGTCACTAGCCGGAGGGGCACCGTCACTGGCCAGGGGCGCGTCACGGGCGGAGAGGGACGGCCACTAGTCGGAGGGGCGCCGTCACTCGCCGGAGGGTCTCCGTCACTGACCGGAGGGGCTCCGTCACTATCTGGAGGGGCGCCGTCACTGGCCGGAGGGGCGCCGTCACTGGCCGGAGGGGCGCCGTCACGGTCCGGAGAGGGGCAGTCACTAGTCGGAGGGAAGCCGTCACTCGCCGGAAGAGGCGCGGTCACTGGCGGGAGAGGCGTCGTCACTGTCCGGAGGGGCGCCGTCCCTGGTCGGAGCCCGGAGGGGCGCCGTCACTCGCCGGAGGAGCGCCGTCACTGACCGGAGGGGCGCCATCAACGGCCAGAGGGGCGCCGTCACTGGTCGGATTGGCACAAACACTCGCCGGAGGGGCGTCGTCACTGGCCGGAGGGGCGTGGTCACTGGCCGGAGGGGCGCCTTCACTGGCCGGAGGTGGCGCCGTCACTTGTCGGAGGGGCACCGTCACTAGCCGGAGGGGCGCCGTCACTGGCCGAGGGAGCGCCGTCACTGGTCGGAGAGGCGCCGTCAATGACCGGATGGGGCGCCGTCACTAGCCGGAGGGGCGCCGTCACCGGCCGGATGGGCGCCGTCACTGGTAGGAGGGGCGCCGTCGCTGGCCAGAGGGGCGCCTTCACTGGCCGGAGGGGCGCCGTCACTAGCCGGAGGGGCGCCGTCACTGACCGGAGGGGGCGCCGTCACTTGCCGGAGGGGCGCCGTCACTGGCCGGATGGGTGCCGTCACTGGTCGGAGGGGCGTCGTCACTGACCGGAGGGGCGCCGTCACATCTGGAGGGGTGCCGTCACTAGCCGGAGGGGCGCTGTCACTGACCGGAGGGGGCGCCGTCACTAGCCGGAGGGGCGCCGTCACTGGCCGGAGGGGCGCCGTCATGGTCCGGAGAGGGGCAGTCACTAGTCGGAGGGGCCCCGTCACTCGCCGGAGGGGCGCAGTCACTGACCGGAGGGGCGCCATCAACGGCCGGAGGGGCGCCGTCACTGGCCGGAGGGGCGCCGTCACGGGCCGGAGGGGCGCCGTCACTGATCGGAGGGGCGCCAGTTTTGCATGGGCGCCGCGAGTCCAAAGGACCAGGTCATGCCCTGAATGACCGTATACTCTGTACGCCACTGGTGCCTGTCCTGTCCTGCTAATTTCAAAACAAAAATGGTCGGGGGGGGGGGGGGGGGGGGGGGCGCCTTCGGCGCTCGTTAGAAACGGTACGGACATTCCGTACTGTCTGTATAGGTGGTTGCGCCCCTGTTGAAATGGACGGTATATTAATTTGGATTGGCGTTCTTTGATGCAAAGGGGCGGCCTCATCTGCCTTTGATGCCCTACTTTATCGCCGCCCCTACTTTATCGCCGAGAAGGGCGTTTCAGCATCTTTTTAAATGGGGTGGCAAAGTGCCGTCACTGGAGTGGCATTCTTCATGACTGGGGTGGCAATTGCCACCCCAGTTACTATGTTAAAATACGCCCTGCCCCTTGGTAACAGACACTGGTAAAATAAACTGAAACATGACTCGTATAAAGATAAGGGCACACTGAGAGTCAAAACACCGCCCCAAACTCTAAATGTATATTTCTCCCCTGCTCCTGCAGTTTAAAATAGCTGCAGAATGAATGTCACAAAAGCGCAATATATGCAGAAATTCGGGCCCGCTAAATACAAATATCATTGCAATCAATATCAATTCCACGCTTTCACAATTTACTTGAAAAATATAGAGGTCCTATCCGAATGATAGTAGTACACTGACATACCTGCCATCATGCTGATTCAGATAATGTATGGGTTTTGGGTCCACCACCAAGGGGTTTCGAGTTTATTGCATTGGAATGGTTTGAATTTGCCCTTTGTATAGGAGATTGCTTACTCATCAAATTCGGAACGGTATTGTGGGTGCCGTATGGATGGAATATACCCCCCTCCCCGTCCCGCGCATTGCATAAATCCGCGCGGGCCCGCGCGAATGAGGGTTAAACCATCACGCCAGCTTTCGAAGCTCCTAACGCCTATAGCCTTGCAATTCTCCTTTGTCTTGGGTTAAGAACGACCCGACACCATCACGATCTCAGAAAAATGTAAGCCTACCGCCGTAGGTCACCAGCAGGTAACAGCCCCGATGTATAGCAGCCTGAAACATCGACCCCTTCTGCACGAGCTGTGACGCTCGTAAAAGGTGCCAGAGCTCGCCAGACTGTCACTGCAGCGTGCCAGAGTCCAGAGCTTTGTGATCAGTGCCGAACTAACGGCTGAAAGTTTATTTGATCTGCCTGCTATTGACCCAGCGTGCGGCAATCCGTTGTGATCGGCAGCTGGGCAGACACGACAGCACGCTGTGGAACGGAGCCATTGGACGTGCAACTGCAGCTAATTCAGGTGTTGGCTGTTCAGTTGGATGCGATCACACGGCAGATACGATCAATGTTCAGCGCGGGACTGCAGCTGAAAGAGCTGGCCACATGAGGGTCGGGATAAATCACGTCAGTCGGTGTCACCAGTGAAAAGCGCTCATGGTTCGCTACGAGCTCGTGACGGTCTAACAGTGTCCGTCCATTCTGCGACGTGGCGGACGACCTGGCGCAATGCTCGCTCTTCGCATACGGGTTCCTTTCATTGCGACAAGAATATACTGATTAACGGTATGGGTCACTTTAACTAGGCAAATCGATTACGGCGACAATAATGTACTCTGTAGAGGGAGACGAAATGATGACCAGCTATTAAATCGACATAACTATAAATCGCTTTGAGATGTTGTTTACTGAGTGAAAGTATCGCACGGTAACAATAAAGCTAGAAGACACCACTTGACGTCTATAATTCATTGCGAAACATTTCATTTCAAAATATATTTCTATGCTTTGCCAGGTTGTAAAAATTCGACCACACATGTCTGATGAACGAGGTTTTGACTTGTTTGTTTGCTTGTTTGAATGTCCCTCACTGCCCTGACCTGACCTCGCACTAGGTCATCACCCCCGTATGGGGCTGTAAGTGTCCCTCACTGACCTGACCTCTCACCAGGTCATCACCCCCGTATGAGGCTGTACGTATCCCTCACTGACCTGACCTGACCTCTCACCAGGTCATCACTCCCGTATGGGGCTGTAAGTATCCCTCACTGACCTGACCTGACCTCTCACCAGGTCATCACTCCCGTATGGGGCTGTAAGTATCCCTCACTGACCTGACCTGACCTCTCACCAGGTCATCACCCCCGTATGGGGCTGTAAGTATCCCTCACTGACCTGACCTGACCTCGCACCAGGTCATCACCTCCGTATGGGGCTGTAAGTGTCCCTCACTGACCTGACCTGACCTCTCACCAGGTCATCACCCCCGTATGGGGCTGTAAGTATCCCTCACTGACCTGACCTGACCTCGCACCAGGTCATCACCTCCGTATGGGGCTGTAAGTATCCCTCACTGACCTGACCTGACCTCGCACCAGGTCATCACCCCGTATGGGGCTGTAAGTATCCCTCACTGACCTGACCTGACCTCGCACCAGGTCATCACCCCCGTATGAGGCTGTAAGTGTCCCTCACTGACCTGACCTGACCTCTCTGCAGGTCGTGACCCCCGTGTGGGCGCTATGAGCGTCCCGGACGAAGCACTGCTGGCGGGGCTGAACCGCACCTCCCCAGCCAACTGCCGCGGCGGCCGACCTGGTCAGCACCATCCGGAGTCCGAAGGTAGCTGTGGGTAAGACGAGCCATCCCTCCCCGCTCCTAGCCCTTACTTCACAGATGACCGTATACGCCACTAGCTGCATGAAGTCATGAGTTAGGCAAGATGTCGAAAATAATTACAATGAGTTTATTTTATAAACATCATACACATTTGCAGCTTTTTCTTCTCCAGGGGCAGATTGAGTAAATGCTGGAACAGGCCGTATGGAAAATTGTCGAGTGTTTTGAGTATAAAGGTCATATCGGACGATAATATTATTTAGTGTACACTGTACACATTTTATCTGTTGCTATATTTACATCCAAACAGGGCCGTAAACGTTGACGTGCATATGTGCGTAATTGAGAAGTTGACTGTACTGAAAGCGAAACCCATTTATGCAAACTTGATGCCCTAATTTATTTTCCAACGCCTCTGGAATTCTTGCAGCATTGCTCTTCCTATTTTCGTTTCCCCAGGAATTCTGGTAGGATTCTCAGAATCTGCATTTCAAAAGCATATCACATTGCTGGGTAGCATCCGTTGTTTTCCCTATAAACAGCCGGATCCCGCTCTGCCCTCAGATCCGTGCCTCGCCGGCTGGTGGAGCACTCCAGTGCGGAGGCTACTCCGCAAGCTGGTCGGTCTGCCACCTGTCGGCCGAAACTAGACACTCAGTTTTCGGTGGCGTCCAGCTGCGTGTCGGACGAGGCAGCACTGCGACGCGGCGCGGCCGGCGAGACTTGCGTCACGCGGCATACCTCGCTTTCCTCCTTCCCGACTCGTCTCGACCGACAGCTACCGAAACGCTCATCGACGCAGACCGGGCACTTTCTGCCAGCCCGCTGGCGGCGGCGAAAGAAGGCAGAGGTCATATGGCATCCGTACGTGCCGCCAGCTACTAGTGATCAGAGTCTGACGGACAGCGGGCCGAGACCTGAGGTGACTTGTCTCGTGTCCGAGCTGGACGAGAGACAACGGTCGGATGTCTCACCGCGGAACGAGCGGCACAGGCGCTCCGTGCCGAGCGTGTTCATCCAGGCGCCAAGCTTCCGCCGGGAGTCGCCAGGCGGCTCTCGCAGTCGCAAGACCTGGGCGGATACGGCGCCTTTTAGCCGCTCCTGGGAAGAACGGCGCGGCTGCTGGGCCGAGCCGGATCCGGGTCCGGCCCTGACGAATCCGGGTCCGGCTATAGTGGATTCGGGTCCAGTCACACAGTTTCTGGACCCGGTACCAACGGATCCTGACCCTTCTGACGCAGATGGGGAGGTTTTCGCTTCCGCCAGTCAACTGGAAGACATCTCTGCTGAGGCTTCAGATGAAGACCGCTACCCTCTCCAACCTCTACCAGCGGTCAGCAGTCTACCCGACATCCAGCGGGCGGCCAAACCCAACTCCAGTTCTTCCAGCCTAGAGCGGAAACATAGCCTGCCAGCCTCCGTCAATAAACGAGTGCAGATTCTCGAGCCATGCGAGTTGGAGGAACTTCTGGGCCGAGCGGCGTCACGGGGAGCGACGGCGGCAATGACGATCCCAGGAGCGTCGGCGTTATCCCTAGGCATGTCAGGGACCTCAGGGCCATCAGGGTCACCAGGGACCCTAAGCATGCCGGGAATGCTAGGGACGTCGGGAGCGATGGAGACGTTAGGGACAGAGTCGCCCGACCCGCCTCCCGCTTCTGTCTCGCCCAGCCAGCGACGAATCGAGGCGCAGAGAGAGTCGAGGCGGAGGCGGCAGTAGCGAGGGTCGAATCGAGGCGCAGAGAGGCGGGGCGGAGGCGGCAGTAGCGAGGGCGCGAGGCCCCGCAGAGGGTGCGCGAGGCGGCGGTTGTGTGAAGTGGTGCGGTTGTGCCGTGTTACACCGTAACCTGAGAGACACCAAGGTCAGGGCTACGATCTAGTCATTGTGAAATCGGGTGGACTGATACATTTAAATGACACTACGATGCTGTGGCGATAATTGAGGCTCTACACTTGTCTCGAATTATGACTGCATTAAGCCAGATAAGAAGTGGAAGGCTTGTAGTGACATCTACCCGCGTGCATTGCTGCTTTATTGTCTTTCAGTTCGGTTTGTTTGCAGCCGATTTCGTGTATTTATATCACCGTAGGCTATCCACCCCAGCCTAGCGCGGGCGTTGCACAGCGGCACCAGCACAAAGCGATAGCATGTTAGCGGACCTAAGTCCCAAGCGACTACACTTTCGCCGCGGTGTATTGTATAATCACATATAAAGGCGTGGAAGGAGAACGATGAAGAGGCTCAAGACCCAATTGTCACCTCTATTTGCCGTGAGTGTGACATCAGGTATTATCATAGCGTTTCCCGATTGCCCATATGTGTTTACATAATGTATAGGACCTATTCAAACATTTGCTGCGCAGATGGACGGACGCAGAACTTCAGTGCGGAATCCGACCACCAGTGTTTACATGTCCAGTCGCGATTCCGAAACTTGTAGTGACTTGCTGTGCGTGTACACCAGACGGGCGTGTCAACTAAGCACTAAATACATCATATTTCCTTACAAAACCACCCTTCCAATACTCGGCGGGGCGAATAGTCGGGGGCGGCTCGGACGCCACGGTATATTAGCAAACACGGCTGGATACATGAAAAGCGTTCTGGATACGGCCTCTTCGCACCGCGCCGGTTAATAGTGTGTGACATAAGAGCGCATTTCCAGCAGAGTTCAGCGGACAAGTCGCCCTTCAGATCGGATCCAGGCACGATAGTGAACTACGCCGCACTCCAGGGCACCCCATCCTGCCCCGTCAACACACACCGCCCGAAACGCCCTCTATAACTGCGGGGCGCTCGCGGTCCCTGCAGTCTAAAATCCTCCAATGTGGTCCTGTACGCAAGGCTGGCATACAGCGTCATTATGCTTCGCCGAACAATATTGAAAAATATGACTTGGAGAGACATCAGACGCCAGCTCGACTCTCCAGCCAGCTGATACAAAACATCTGAGGAACGCTCTTGTTTCGCCAGACCTGCCTTCGGCCTCCCCGCTCGCCCCTCCCCTCCGCCCTATTCCATAGTGCCTAGCGCTGGTACGGTCATCATCCGTTGGCGTTGGCTGCATCGATCTCCTTTCGTACGATGGCCTTGTACTCGTCGAAGCCTCCCTCCAGGGCTCGGACGGTGCCGCCGGAAGACACCCATAGCTCCTTACATACCATCCGAATCAGGCGCTCGTCGTGAGAAACCAGGATAACACCGCCCTGCCGGCGGGGGGGTCAGGTTACACAGAGGATAGCACCGCTCTGCCGGACGAGAGGGGGTCAGTTTACGTAGTCTGGGAAATGCAATACAGACAATTGAAACAGCCAGAAACAAACATCTCGGTCGGTCAGCGGAGACAACTATAAGCAGACCAGTTGAAACACCAGCTCCACTCCAATTATACCAGCGACATACACTTGAAACACAAGCTAACGCAGATTATAACATAACATTACTGATACAGGTACACAGATAGATACTTACATTGAACTTGTTGATGGCGTGGCCGAGCGCCTCGATGGTCTCGATGTCCAGGTGGTTGGTAGGCTCGTCAAGGATGAAGAAGTTGGGCCGGCCCATGCAGAGGGCAGCGAACGCCACCCGGGACTTCTGACCTCCCGAGAGACTGCCCACCTGGAATACAGAGGGACAACAGTCAACACCCGGGACTTCTGACCTCCCGAGAGACTGCCCACCTGGAATACAGAGGGACAACAGTCAACACCCGGGACTTCTGACCTCCCGAGAGACTGCCCACCTGGAATACAGAGGGGACACAGTCAACACCCGGGACTTCTGACCTCCCGAGAGACTGCCCACCTGGAATACAGAGGGACACAGTCAACACCCGGGACTTCTGACCTCCCGAGAGACTGCCCACCTGGAATACAGAGGGACAACAGTCAACACCCGGGACTTCTGACCTCCCGAGAGACTGCCCACCTGGAATACAGAGGGACACAGTCAACACCCGGGACTTCTGACCTCCCGAGAGACTGCCCACCTGGAATACAGAGGGACACAGGTCAACACCCGGGACTTCTGACCTCCCGAGAGACTGCCCACCTGGAATACAGAGGGACAACAGTCAACACCCGGGACTTCTGACCTCCCGAGAGACTGCCCACCTGGAATACAGAGGGACACAGTCAACACCCGGGACTTCTGACCTCCGAGAGACTGCCCACCTGGAATACAGAGGGACACAGTCAACACCCGGGACTTCTGACCTCCCGAGAGACTGCCCACCTGGAATACAGAGGGACACAGTCAACACCCGGGACTTCTAACCTCCCGAGAGACTGCCCACCTGGAATACAGAGGGACACAGTCAACACCCGGGACTTCTAACCTCCCGAGAGACTGCCCACCTGGAATACAGAGGGACACAGTCAACACCCGGGACTTCTAACCTCCCGAGAGACTGCCCACCTGGAATACAGAGGGACACAGTCAACACCCGGGACTTCTGACCTCCCGAGAGACTGCCCACCTGGAATACAGAGGGACACAGTCAACACCTGGGACTTCTAACCTCCCGAGAGACTGCCCACCTGGAATACAGAGGGACACAGTCAACACCCGGGACTTCTGACCTCCCGAGAGACTGCCCACCTGGAATACAGAGGGACACAGTCAACACCCGGGACTTCTGACCTCCCGAGAGACTGCCCACCTGGAATACAGAGGGACACAGTCAACACCCGGGACTTCTGACCTCCCGAGAGACTGCCCACCTGGAATACAGAGGGACACAGTCAACACCCGGGACTTCTGACCTCCCGAGAGACTGCCCACCTGGAATACAGAGGGACACAGTCAACACCCGGGACTTCTAACCTCCCGAGAGACTGCCCACCTGGAATACAGAGGGACACAGTCAACACCCGGGACTTCTAACCTCCCGAGAGACTGCCCACCTGGAATACAGAGGGACACAGTCAACACCCGGGACTTCTAACCTCCCGAGAGACTGCCCACCTGGAATACAGAGGGACACAGTCAACACCCGGGACTTCTGACCTCCCGAGAGACTGCCCACCTGGAATACAGAGGGACACAGTCAACACCCGGGACTTCTGACCTCCCGAGAGACTGCCCACCTGGAATACAGAGGGACACAGTCAACACCCGGGACTTCTGACCTCCCGAGAGACTGCCCACCTGGAATACAGAGGGACACAGTCAACACCCGGGACTTCTAACCTCCCGAGAGACTGCCCACCTGGAATACAGAGGGACACAGTCAACACCCGGGACTTCTAACCTCCCGAGAGACTGCCCACCTGGAATACAGAGGGACACAGTCAACACCCGGGACTTCTGACCTCCCGAGAGACTGCCCACCTGGAATACAGAGGGACACAGTCAACACCCGGGACTTCTGACCTCCCGAGAGACTGCCCACCTGGAATACAGAGGGACACAGTCAACACCCGGGACTTCTGACCTCCCGAGAGACTGCCCACCTGGAATACAGAGGGACACAGTCAACACCCGGGACTTCTGACCTCCCGAGAGACTGCCCACCTGGAATACAGAGGGACACAGTCAACACCCGGGACTTCTGACCTCCCGAGAGACTGCCCACCTGGAATACAGAGGGACACAGTCAACACCCGGGACTTCTGACCTCCCGAGAGACTGCCCACCTGGAATACAGAGGGACACAGTCAACACCCGGGACTTCTGACCTCCCGAGAGACTGCCCACCTGGAATACAGAGGGACACAGTCAACACCCGGGACTTCTAACCTCCCGAGAGACTGCCCACCTGGAATACAGAGGGACACAGTCAACACCCGGGACTTCTGACCTCCCGAGAGACTGCCCACCTGGAATACAGAGGGACACAGTCAACACCCGGGACTTCTGACCTCCCGAGAGACTGCCCACCTGGAATACAGAGGGACACAGTCAACACCCGGGACTTCTGACCTCCCGAGAGACTGCCCACCTGGAATACAGAGGGACACAGTCAACACCCGGGACTTCTGACCTCCCGAGAGACTGCCCACCTGGAATACAGAGGGACACAGTCAACACCCGGGACTTCTGACCTCCCGAGAGACTGCCCACCTGGAATACAGAGGGACACAGTCAACACCCGGGACTTCTGACCTCCCGAGAGACTGCCCACCTGGAATACAGAGGGACACAGTCAACACCCGGAACTTCTGACCTCCCGAGAGACTGCCCACCTGGAATACAGAGGGACACAGTCAACACCCGGGACTTCTGACCTCCCGAGAGACTGCCCACCTGGAATACAGAGGGACACAGTCAACACCCGGGACTTCTGACCTCCCGAGAGACTGCCCACCTGGAATACAGAGGGACACAGTCAACACCCGGGACTTCTAACCTCCCGAGAGACTGCCCACCTGGAATACAGAGGGACACAGTCAACACCCGGGACTTCTGACCTCCCGAGAGACTGCCCACCTGGAATACAGAGGGACAACAATCAACACCCGGGACTTCTGACCTCCCGAGAGACTGCCCACCTGGAATACAGAGGGACACAGTCAACACCCGGGACTTCTAACCTCCCGAGAGACTGCCCACCTGGAATACAGAGGGACAACAATCAACACCCGGGACTTCTAACCTCCCGAGAGACTGCCCACCTGGAATACAGAGGGACACAGTCAACACCCGGGACTTCTAACCTCCCGAGAGACTGCCCACCTGGAATACAGAGGGACACAGTCAACACCCGGGACTTCTAACCTCCCGAGAGACTGCCCACCTGGAATACAGAGGGACACAGTCAACACCCGGGACTTCTAACCTCCCGAGAGACTGCCCACCTGGAATACAGAGGGACACAGTCAACACCCGGGACTTCTAACCTCCCGAGAGACTGCCCACCTGGAATACAGAGGGACAACAGTCAACACCCGGGACTTCTAACCTCCCGAGAGACTGCCCACCTGGAATACAGAGGGACACAGTCAACACCCGGGACTTCTGACCTCCCGAGAGACTGCCCACCTGGAATACAGAGGGACACAGTCAACACCCGGGACTTCTGACCTCCCGAGAGACTGCCCACCTGGAATACAGAGGGACACAGTCAACACCCGGGACTTCTGACCTCCCGAGAGACTGCCCACCTGGAATACAGAGGGACACAGTCAACACCCGGGACTTCTGACCTCCCGAGAGACTGCCCACCTGGAATACAGAGGGACACAGTCAACACCCGGGACTTCTGACCTCCCGAGAGACTGCCCACCTGGAATACAGAGGGACACAGTCAACACCCGGGACTTCTAACCTCCCGAGAGACTGCCCACCTGGAATACAGAGGGACACAGTCAACACCCGGGACTTCTGACCTCCCGAGAGACTGCTCCACCTGGAATACAGAGGGACACAGTCAACACCCGGGACTTCTGACCTCCCGAGAGACTGCCCACCTGGAATACAGAGGGACAACAATCAACACCCGGGACTTCTAACCTCCCGAGAGACTGCCCACCTGGAATACAGAGGGACACAGTCAACACCCGGGACTTCTGACCTCCCGAGAGACTGCCCACCTGGAATACAGAGGGACACAGTCAACACCCGGGACTTCTGACCTCCCGAGAGACTGCCCACCTGGAATACAGAGGGACAACAATCAACACCCGGGACTTCTAACCTCCCGAGAGACTGCCCACCTGGAATACAGAGGGACACAGTCAACACCCGGGACTTCTGACCTCCCGAGAGACTGCCCACCTGGAATACAGAGGGACACAGTCAACACCCGGGACTTCTAACCTCCCGAGAGACTGCCCACCTGGAATACAGAGGGACAACAATCAACACCCGGGACTTCTAACCTCCCGAGAGACTGCCCACCTGGAATACAGAGGGACACAGTCAACACCCGGGACTTCTGACCTCCCGAGAGACTGCCCACCTGGAATACAGAGGGACACAGTCAACACCCGGGACTTCTGACCTCCCGAGAGACTGCCCACCTGGAATACAGAGGGACAACAATCAACACCCGGGACTTCTAACCTCCCGAGAGACTGCCCACCTGGAATACAGAGGGACACAGTCAACACCCGGGACTTCTGACCTCCCGAGAGACTGCCCACCTGGAATACAGAGGGACACAGTCAACACCCGGGACTTCTGACCTCCCGAGAGACTGCCCACCTGGAATACAGAGGGACACAGTCAACACCCGGGACTTCTAACCTCCCGAGAGACTGCCCACCTGGAATACAGAGGGACACAGTCAACACCCGGGACTTCTGACCTCCCGAGAGACTGCCCACCTGGAATACAGAGGGACACAGTCAACACCCGGGACTTCTGACCTCCCGAGAGACTGCCCACCTGGAATACAGAGGGACAACAATCAACACCCGGGACTTCTAACCTCCCGAGAGACTGCCCACCTGGAATACAGAGGGACACAGTCAACACCCGGGACTTCTGACCTCCCGAGACTGCCCACCTGGAATACAGAGGGACAACAATCAACACCCGGGACTTCTAACCTCCCGAGAGACTGCCCACCTGGAATACAGAGGGACACAGTCAACACCCGGGACTTCTGACCTCCCGAGAGACTGCCCACCTGGAATACAGAGGGACACAGTCAACACCCGGGACTTCTGACCTCCCGAGAGACTGCCCACCTGGAATACAGAGGGACAACAATCAACACCCGGGACTTCTAACCTCCCGAGAGACTGCCCACCTGGAATACAGAGGGACACAGTCAACACCCGGGACTTCTGACCTCCCGAGAGACTGCCCACCTGGAATACAGAGGGACAACAGTCAACACCCGGGACTTCTAACCTCCCGAGAGACTGCCCACCTGGAATACAGAGGGACACAGTCAACACCCGGGACTTCTGACCTCCCGAGAGACTGCCCACCTGGAATACAGAGGGACACAGTCAACACCCGGGACTTCTGACCTCCCGAGAGACTGCCCACCTGGAATACAGAGGGACAACAATCAACACCCGGGACTTCTAACCTCCCGAGAGACTGCCCACCTGGAATACAGAGGGACACAGTCAACACCCGGGACTTCTGACCTCCCGAGAGACTGCCCACCTGGAATACAGAGGGACACAGTCAACACCCGGGACTTCTGACCTCCCGAGAGACTGCCCACCTGGAATACAGAGGGACAACAATCAACACCCGGGACTTCTAACCTCCCGAGAGACTGCCCACCTGGAATACAGAGGGACACAGTCAACACCCGGGACTTCTGACCTCCCGAGAGACTGCCCACCTGGAATACAGAGGGACACAGTCAACACCCGGGACTTCTAACCTCCCGAGAGACTGCCCACCTGGAATACAGAGGGACACAGTCAACACCCGGGACTTCTAACCTCCCGAGAGACTGCCCACCTGGAATACAGAGGGACACAGTCAACACCCGGGACTTCTGACCTCCCGAGAGACTGCCCACCTGGAATACAGAGGGACACAGTCAACACCCGGGACTTCTGACCTCCCGAGAGACTGCCCACCTGGAATACAGAGGGACACAGTCAACACCCGGGACTTCTGACCTCCCGAGAGACTGCCCACCTGGAATACAGAGGGACACAGTCAACACCCGGGACTTCTAACCTCCCGAGAGACTGCCCACCTGGAATACAGAGGGACACAGTCAACACCCGGGACTTCTGACCTCCCGAGAGACTGCCCACCTGGAATACAGAGGGACACAGTCAACACCCGGGACTTCTGACCTCCCGAGAGACTGCCCACCTGGAATATAGAGGGACACAGTCAACACCCGGGACTTCTGACCTCCCGAGAGACTGCCCACCTGGAATACAGAGGGACACAGTCAACACCCGGGACTTCTGACCTCCCGAGAGACTGCCCACCTGGAATACAGCAGAGGGACACAGTCAACACCCGGGACTTCTAACCTCCCGAGAGACTGCCCACCTGGAATACAGAGGGACACAGTCAACACCCGGGACTTCTGACCTCCCGAAGAGACTGCACCACCTGGAATACAGAGGGACACAGTCAACACCCGGGACTTCTGACCTCCGAGAGACTGCCCCACCTGGAATACAGAGGGACACAGTCAAACCCGGGACTTCTAACCTCCCGAGAGACTGCCCATCTGGAATACAGAAGGGACACAGTCAACCACCCGGACTTCTAACCTCCCGAGAGACTGCCCACCTGGAATACAGAGGGACACAGTCAACACCCGGAACTTCTGACCTCCCGAGAGGACTGCCCACCTGGAATACAGAGGGACACAGTCAACACCCGGGACTTCTGACCTCCCGAGAGACTGCCCACCTGGAATACAGAGAGACCCAGTCAACACCCGGGACTTCTAATCTCCGAGAGACTACCCACCTGGAATACAGAGGGACACAGTCAACACCCGGAACTTCTGACCTCCCGAGAGACTGCCCACCTGGAATACAGAGGGACACAGTCAACACCCGGGACTTCTGACCTCCCGAGAGACTGCCCACCTGGAATACAGAGGGACACAGTCAACACCCGGGACTTCTGACCTCCCGAGAGACTGCCCACCTGGAATACAGAGGGACACAGTCAACACCCGGGACTTCTGACCTCCCGAGAGACTGCCCACCTGGAATACAGAGGGACACAGTCAACACCCCGGGACTTCTGACCTCCCGAGAGACTGCCCACCTGGAATACAGAGGGACACAGTCAACACCCGGGACTTCTAACCTCCGAGAGACTGCCCACCTGGAATACAGAGGGACAACAGTCAACACCCGGGACTTCTAACCTCCCGAGAGACTGCCCACCTGGAATACAGAGGGACACAGTCAACACCCGGGACTTCTAACCTCCCGAGAGACTGCCCACCTGGAATACAGAGGGACACAGTCAACACCGGGACTTCTGACCTCCCGAGAGACTGCCCACCTGGAATACCAGAGGGACACAGTCAACACCCGGGACTTCTGACCTCCCGAGAGGACTGCCCACCTGGAATACAGAGGGGACACAGTCAACACCCGGGACTTCTGACCTCCCGAGAGACTGCCCACCTGGAATACAGAGGGACACAGTCAACACCCGGGACTTTCTAACCTCCCGAGAGACTGCCCACCTGGAATACAGAGGGACACAGTCAACACCCGGGACTTCTGACCTCCCGAGAGACTGCCCACCTGGAATACAGAGGGACACAGTCAACACCCGGGACTTCTAACCTCCCGAGAGAGACTGCCCACATGGAATACAGAGGGACACAGTCAACACCCGGGACTTCTAACCTCCCGAGAGACTGCCCACCTGGAATACAGAGGGACACAGTCAACACCCGGGACTTCTGACCTCCCGAGAGACTGCCCACCTGGAATACAGAGGGACACAGTCAACACCCGGGACTTCTAACCTCCCGAGAGACTGCCCACCTGGAATACAGAGGGACACAGTCAACACCCGGGACTTCTGACCTCCCGAGAGACTGCCCACCTGGAATACAGAGGGACAGTCAACACCCGGGACTTCTGACCTCCGAGAGACTGCCCACCTGGAATACAGAGGGACACAGTCAACACCCGGGACTTCTAACCTCCCGAGAGACTGCCCACCCGGAATACAGAGGGACAACAGTCAACACCCGGGACTTCTGACCTCCCGAGAGACTGCCCACCTGGAATACAGAGGGACACAGTCAACACCCGGGACTTCTAACCTCCCGAGAGACTGCCCACCTGGAATACAGAGGGACAGCAGTCAACACCCGGGACTTCTGACCTCCCGAGAGACTGCCCACCTGGAATACAGAGGGACACAGTCAACACCCGGACTTCTAACCTCCCGAGAGACCTGCCCACCTGGAATACAGAGGGACACAGTCAACACCCGGGACTTCTAACCTCCCGAGAGACTGCCCACCTGGAATACAGAGGACAACAGTCAACACCCGGACTTCTGACCTCCCGAGAGACTGCCCACCTGGAATACAGAGGGACACAGTCAACACCCGGGACTTCTGACCTCCCGAGAGACTGCCCACCTGGAATACAGAGAGACAACAGTCAACACCCGGGACTTCTAATCTCCCGAGAGGACTGCCCACCTGGAATACAGAGGGACAACAGTCAACACCCGGGACTTCTAAACCTCCCGAGAGACTGCCCACCTGGAATACAGAGGGACACAGTCAACACCCGGGACTTCTAACCTCCCGAGAGACTGCCCACCTGGAATACAGAGGGACACAGTCAACACCCGGGACTTCTAATCTCCCGAGAGACTACCCACCTGGAATACAGAGGGACACAGTCAACACCCGGGACTTCTGACCTCCCGAGAGACTGCCCACCTGGAATACAGAGGGACACAGTCAACACCCGGGACTTCTGACCTCCCGAGAGACTGCCCACCTGGAATACAGAGGGACACAGTCAACACCCGGGACTTCTAACCTCCCGAGAGACTGCCCACCTGGAATACAGAGGGACACAGTCAACACCCGGGACTTCTAACCTCCCGAGAGACTGCCCACCTGGAATACAGAGGGACAACAGTCAACACCCGGGACTTCTAACCTCCCGAGAGACTGCCCACCTGGAATACAGAGGGACACAGTCAACACCCGGGACTTCTAACCTCCCGAGAGACTGCCCACCTGGAATACAGAGGGACAACAGTCAACACCCGGGACTTCTGACCTCCCGAGAGACTGCCCACCTGGAATACAGAGGGACGACAGTCAACACCCGGGACTTCTAACCTCCCGAGAGACTGCCCACCTGGAATACAGAGGGACACAGTCAACACCCGGGACTTCTGACCTCCCGAGAGACTGCCCACCTGGAATACAGAGGGACACAGTCAACACCCGGGACTTCTGACCTCCCGAGAGACTGCCCACCTGGAATACAGAGGGACACAGTCAACACCCGGGACTTCTGACCTCCCGAGAGACTGCCCACCTGGAATACAGAGGGACACAGTCAACACCCGGGACTTCTAACCTCCCGAGAGACTGCCCACCTGGAATACAGAGGGACACAGTCAACACCCGGGACTTCTGACCTCCCGAGAGACTGCCCACCTGGAATACAGAGGGACACAGTCAACACCCGGGACTTCTGACCTCCCGAGAGACTGCCCACCTGGAATACAGAGGGACACAGTCAACACCCGGAACTTCTGACCTCCCGAGAGACTGCCCACCTGGAATACAGAGTGACACAGTCAACACCCGGGACTTCTAACCTCCCGAGAGACTGCCCACCTGGAATACAGAGGGACACAGTCAACACCCGGGACTTCTAACCTCCCGAGAGACTGCCCACCTGGAATACAGAGGGACACAGTCAACACCCGGGACTTCTGACCTCCCGAGAGACTGCCCACCTGGAATACAGAGGGACACAGTCAACACCCGGGACTTCTAACCTCCCGAGAGACTGCCCACCTGGAATACAGAGGGACACAGTCAACACCCGGGACTTCTAACCTCCCGAGAGACTGCCCACCTGGAATACAGAGGGACAACAGTCAACACCCGGGACTTCTAACCTCCCGAGAGACTGCCCACCTGGAATACAGAGGGACACAGTCAACACCCGGGACTTCTAACCTCCCGAGAGACTGCCCACCTGGAATACAGAGGGACACAGTCAACACCCGGGACTTCTAACCTCCCGAGAGACTGCCCACCTGGAATACAGAGGGACAACAGTCAACACCCGGGACTTCTAACCTCCCGAGAGACTACCCACCTGGAATACAGAGGGACACAGTCAACACCCGGGACTTCTAACCTCCCGAGAGACTGCCCATCTGGAATACAGAGGGACACAGTCAACACCCGGGACTTCTGACCTCCCGAGAGACTGCCCACCTGGAATACAGAGGGGCAACAGTCAACACCCGGGACTTCTGACCTCCCGAGAGACTGCCCACCTGGAATACAGAGGGACACAGTCAACACCCGGGACTTCTAACCTCCCGAGAGACTGCCCACCTGGAATACAGAGGGACAGTCAACACCCGGGACTTCTAACCTCCCGAGAGACTGCCCACCTGGAATACAGAGGGACAACAATCAACACCCGGGACTTCTGACCTCCCGAGAGACTGCCCACCTGAAATACAGAGGGACACAGTCAACACCCGGGACTTCTAACCTCCCGAGAGACTGCCCACCTGGAATACAGAGGGACACAGTCAACACCCGGGACTTCTGACCTCCCGAGAGACTGCCCACCTGGAATACAGAGGGACACAGTCAACACCCGGAACTTCTAACCTCCCGAGAGACTGCCCACCTGGAATACAGAGGGACACAGTCAACACCCGGGACTTCTAACCTCCCGAGAGACTGCCCACCTGGAATACAGAGGGACACAGTCAACACCCGGGACTTCTGACCTCCCGAGAGACTGCCCACCTGGAATACAGAGGGACACAGTCAACACCCGGAACTTCTGACCTCCCGAGAGACTGCCCACCTGGAATACAGAGGGACACAGTCAACACCCGGGACTTCTAACCTCCCGAGAGACTGCCCACCTGGAATACAGAGGGACACAGTCAACACCCGGGACTTCTAACCTCCCGAGAGACTGCCCACCTGGAATACAGAGGGACACAGTCAACACCCGGGACTTCTGACCTCCCGAGAGACTGCCCACCTGGAATACAGAGGGACACAGTCAACACCCGGGACTTCTAACCTCCCGAGAGACTGCCCACCTGGAATACAGAGGGACACAGTCAACACCCGGGACTTCTAACCTCCCGAGAGACTGCCCACCTGGAATACAGAGGGACAACAGTCAACACCCGGGACTTCTAACCTCCCGAGAGACTGCGCACCTGGAATACAGAGGGACACAGTCAACACCCGGGACTTCTAACCTCCCGAGACTGCCCACCTGGAATACAGAGGGACACAGTCAACACCCGGGACTTCTAACCTCCCGAGAGACTGCCCACTTGGAATACAGAGGGACAACAGTCAACACCCGGGACTTCTAACCTCCCGAGAGACTACCCACCTGGAATACAGAGGGACACAGTCAACACCCGGGACTTCTAACCTCCCGAGAGACTGCCCATCTGGAATACAGAGGGACACAGTCAACACCCGGGACTTCTGACCTCCCGAGAGACTGCCCACCTGGAATACAGAGGGGCAACAGTCAACACCCGGGACTTCTGACCTCCCGAGAGACTGCCCACCTGGAATACAGAGGGACACAGTCAACACCCGGGACTTCTAACCTCCCGAGAGACTGCCCACCTGGAATACAGAGGGACACAGTCAACACCCGGGACTTCTAACCTCCCGAGAGACTGCCCACCTGGAATACAGAGGGACAACAATCAACACCCGGGACTTCTGACCTCCCGAGAGACTGCCCACCTGAAATACAGAGGGACACAGTCAACACCCGGGACTTCTAACCTCCCGAGAGACTGCCCACCTGGAATACAGAGGGACACAGTCAACACCCGGGACTTCTGACCTCCCGAGAGACTGCCCACCTGGAATACAGAGGGACACAGTCAACACCCGGAACTTCTAACCTCCCGAGAGACTGCCCACCTGGAATACAGAGGGACACAGTCAACACCCGGGACTTCTAACCTCCCGAGAGACTGCCCATCTGGAATACAGATGGACACAGTCAACACCCGGAACTTCTGACCTCCCGAGACTGCACACCTGGAATACAACAATACAGCAGTTAACATCCGAGACAGAGCAGTCGCGGCAGATAAGTTAAATGCAGCCGTTTGGGCGTGAGAAAGGAAGACGACAAACTCGGCAGCCTATCCGTATACATTACCTGTTGTGTGGCTAAGTCTCCGCTGACACCGAAGCTTCCCATCTGTCGCCGATACTCTTCCACGTCACGACCTGCCGAGAAAAAGACGGGTTATACCTTCTATTCAGCTTATCACATTGTCTTATCTCTCAACCTTGACAGTCAATACACCGTTAACACTCAACGTGCATACCAATCCTGTGATAGTGCCACAGCGACCCCCACCTCATTGTGCCGAATAAGGGGAATGTGTCGCTAGCTGCTGCATTGCCATGCCAGCGTCTCTCCGTCCGATACCATCACAATTATGATTGCGTAACCATGGTCACCAGCACACAAGACACCAGCACACAAGACACCAGCACACAAGGCATGTTTAATTCCGTTTAACATCAATCTTATGACAATGACGACCGTTTCTCGTCATAGCATCATCACTACGACCATCCAGTGTCTCTCCACCTAAAATCACCATCTTGACGACCACCAGCCTAGTCAGCCTAGATTTATAACACTGTCGCAATAGCAACCACCAGTGTCTCGCAATCTAAAATAATTACTCCAGTACGACAGCCACTAACACCTCTGGTCATAACACCATCACAATGACAACCACGAGACTCCCTACCTAAAATCGTCACCAGTGTCCACCTAAAAACGTTACAAGGGCCTCTCGGCATAACTTCGCCATGGCACCACCGTCTCTCGTTCCGACACAGTCCCCACGACCATCACCCTCGTCTCACCGGGGTAGCGTTTGGCCAGCAGCTGTATCGAGTTGACCGTCATGTCCAGCTGGTCGACGTGGTGCTGCGAGAAGAAGGCAATCCTCAGGGCACGGTGCGCGTGCCGCATGCCGGCGGTGGGCGTCAGGTCGTCCATCAGGATCTTCAGCAGCGTCGTCTTACCAGCACCGTTCTCTCCCACCTGGTGAAGGGGAGACATGTCAGCAGGGGCAGTGTGAAAAGACAGCGATCGCGGGGTCGTTCATCTAGGGCAAATGCCTGATACATTTCAGAACGTGGACGAAAGCACATTGCTCACGGACATTAGGCACCATCTTCTGGTGAAACACTAGACACCGACATTTATCAGTGTTTATCCGGAATAGCCAGCTACTTTACAGCCAACACAAACAGACGTGGTGGGTTTCTGGACCACAATATGTGCACAACTCCGTCTTTGTGGTAACCTCCGTGTAAGCGCTGACTCCTACGGGAGTGGCAGAGGCGTCTGATGCTGATTTGGGGCTTAACGGCGCCGAATTTGCAGCGGTTATTTGGCGCCCACGGCTGCGGCGTGTGCTACCAACATCCGACACATCCCCGAGCGGCCACTCACGATGCAGATTCGTGACTCCATGGCGGTGCTGACGTCGACCTTGCGGAAGATGTATCTGTCGCCGGTGGGGTAGCGGAAGTCGACCTCGTCAGCTGTAGGATCGGCGGGGTTCAGCGGCTCCCGTCAGCGGGAACTTCAGCACGACCTCACCCTCCGGCACCACGGGGAGGAGCTCAGGGCTGCAGGGAGGTCAGGTCAGATCAGGACAGCACCACCTCAACCTCGGATATGACAGCCTGATTGACGTAAGTTTCCAAATGAGTCTGATAACTGATTCCAGTGCATAGTTGTCTTGGCACATACAACACTTTTCGAAGAATCTCAAGCCTTTATGGCCAATCTATTATCAGCTGAAAGCTACTCACAGCTTCTCGAGCATCTTGATCTTGCTCTGCACGAGATGAGGCCCGCTTGGCATTGTATCGGAACTTGTCGATAAACTCCTGTGGCGTGTGCCCTGAACGCCATCTGTCAAAAGGTCAATAGCAGTCAGTATGCCACTCAAACTGGTCTGGAGTTACCGAATGAACGCCCATCAATGGTTTAAATGATGAAATGAATGGTGAATGAATGGTGAATGAATGTGAATGAATGGTGAATGAATGGTGAATGAATGGTGAATGGTGATGAATGGTGAATGAATGGTGAATGAATGTGTGAATGAATGGTGAATGAATGGTGAAGAATGTGAATGTTGAATGAATGGTGAATGAATGGTGAATGAATGGTGAATGAATGGTGAATGAATGGTGATGAATGGTATGAATGGTGAATGAATGGTGAATGAATGGTGAATGAATGTGAATGAATGGTGAATGAATGGTGAATGAATGGTGAATGAATGGTGAATGAAATGGTGAATGAATGGTGAATGAATGGTGAATGAATGGTGAATGAATGGTGAATGAATGGTGAATTGAATGGTGAATGAATGGTGAATGAATGGTGAATGAATGGTGAATGAATGGTGAATGAATGGTGAATGAAATGGTGATGAATGATGGTGAATGAATGGTGAATGAATGTGAATGAATGGTGAATGAATGGTGAATGAATGGTGAATGAAATGAATGGTGAATGAATGGTGAATGAATGGTGAATGAATGGTGAATGAATGGTGAATGAATGGTGAATGAATGGTGAATGAATGGTGAATGAATGGTGAATGAATGGTGAATGAATGGTGAATGAATGGTGAATGAATGGTGAATGAATGGTGAATGAATGGTGAATGATGAATGAATGATGAATGAATGATGAATGATGAATGAATGATGAATGAATGACGAATGAATGACGAATTAATTATGAATGCATGATGAATGAATGATGAATGCATGATGAATGATGAATGATGAATGATGAATGATGAATGATGAATGATGAATGATGAATGATGAATGATGAATGATGAATGATGAATGATGAATGATGAATGATGAATGAATGAATGATGAATGAATGATGAATGATGAATGAATGATGAATGAATGATGAATGAATGATGAATGAATGATGAATGAATGATGAATGAATAATTAATGAATGATGAATGAATGATGAATGAATGATGAATGAATGATGAATGAATGATGAATGAATGATGAATGATGAATGAATGATGAATGAATGATGAATGAATGATGAATGAATGATGAATGAATGATGAATGAATTATGAATGATGAATGAATGAATGATGAATGAATGATGAATGAATGATGAATGAATGATGAATGAATGATGAATGAATGATGAATGAATGATGAATGAATGATGAATGAATGATGAATGAATGATGAATGAATGATGAATGAATGATGAATGAATGATGAATGATGAATGAATGATGAATGAATGATGAATGAATGATGAATGAATGATGAATGAATGATGAATGAATGATGAATGAATGATGAATGAATGATGAATGAATGATGAATGAATGATGAATGAATGATGAATGAATAATGATGAATGAATGATGAATGAATGATGAATGATGAATGATGAATGAAGATGATGACTGATGAATGGATGTGAATGGATGATGATGATGTTGAATGAATGATGAATGAATGATGAATGAATGATGAATGAATGATGAATGAATGATTGAATGAATGATGAACTGAATGATGAATGATGAATGAATGATGAATGATGAATGAATGATGAATGAATGATGAATGAATGAATGATGAATGAATGATGAATGAATGATGAATGATGGATGAATGATGAATGAATGATGAATGAATGATGAATGAATGATGAATGATGAATGATGAATGAATGATGAATGAATGATGAATGAATGATGAATGAATGATGAAATGAATGATGAATGAATGATGAATGAATGATGAATGATGAATGAATGATGAATGAATGAATGATGAATGAATGAATGAATGATGAATGAATGAATGAATGATGAAATGAATGATGATGAATGATGAATGAATGATGAATGAATGATGCCATGAATGATGAATGAATGATGATTGCATGATGAATGATGAATGCATGATGAATGATGAATGAATGATGAATGAATGATGAATGAATGATGAATGAATGATGAATGAATGATGAATGAATGATGAACTGCATGATGAATGAATGATGAATGAATGATGAATGAATGATGAATGAATGAATGATGAATTGAATGATGAATGAATGATGAATGAATGATGAATGAATGATGAATGAATGATGAATGAATGATGAATGAATGATGAATGAATGATGAATGAATGATAGAATGAATGATGAATGAATGATGAATGAATGATGAATGATGAATACATTATGAATTAATCATGGTGAAAAGGCAATTGAATGATGAATGATGAATACACAAATGTAATGACCCATTCACTGGGACCGCGGTTACTGACACTTCAGCGGATATTCCAATGGTGCCGACAGTTGTCAGTTGTCACTTTGCCTCTAGGATAGGCGCATACAGACTCAGTCATGCTCAGCGAACACCGGATACACGAGGTTTTCAAACGGACTGACCTGAGCTCGTATTCACGCTGCTGATTCTTCATCTTCTCATCCTTTGCCTTCACAAAGTGTTCGTAGTTACCCTCGAGAACAAACGTTCAGGCGTGAGAGCACGTAACAGCAACAAAGGCGGTCATTTGGTCATGTAGACCGATGACGATGATAATGACGTCGGAGCGCACGTTTTAATGTCATTCAGTACACATCAAATCAGTCTAAAGCGAGTGCCAGTGGGCGTAAAGGCGAACCGAATTTCTATTTCTTTCCTATATCAAAACGCAACACTCACAACCACGTAAACCCTGTGACGTTATGTTCCAAGGGACGTTAAGCCACTGCCTTTTAAGATGATGATTGGGGCCCGCAACTGCCTGGTTATGTGCCGCCCATGCCTCGCCTTTTATATACTGCTGATTACATACAAACACTATTTGCAACCATAAGATCCAAAAGACCGATAAGATTCCGAACACGACCGAAAAATCCACAACCGCCACATCGAATTGACTTCTATTCTACCCCGTTCTGACACGTTGTGTTAACCCTGCCTGACCACCCGTTTATCCCACGTCCCACGCCATCCCCCGTGCTCTCTCTCTCCTCCTCTCTCTCTCTCTCTCTCTCTCTCTCTTCTCTCTCTCTCTCTCTCTCTCTCTCTCTCTCTATCTCTCTCTCTCTCCTTCTCATCTCTCTCTCTCTCTCTCCTCTCTCTCTCTCTCACTCTCTCTCTCTCTCCTCTCTCTCTCTCTCTCTCTCTCTCTCTCTCTCTCTCTCATCTCTCTCTCTCTCTCTCTCTCTCTCTCCTCTCTTCTCTCCTCTCTCTCTCCCTCTCTCTCTCATCTCTCTCTCTCTCTCTCTCTCTCTCTCTCTCTCTCTCTCCTCTCTCTCTCTTCTCCTCTCTCTCTCTTCTCTCTCTCTCTCTCTCTCTCTCCTCTCTCTCTCTCTCACTTGTAGCAGTCGATCTTCTGTGTGTGCAGGAATAGTATATCGGTGGGCACCACCTCCAGGAACTGACGGTCGTGAGACACGACCAGCAACGTGCTGGGCCAGTTCTGCAGGTAGTCCTCCAGCCAGATGATGGCCTTCATGTCCAACATGTTCGTCGGCTCGTGCAAGCAGCAGCAGGTCCGGCCTGGGGAGAGCATGTATCGGTCAGACCATTGGACAGAGTACACACATTGGATGTTGGAATGTGTCGCTTCACATACGCAATGCTAACTCATTTAGAAGCTTGGCAGAATATTTACGCTGGCTCGGATATGCACCAATACAGCTTGAGTCAGTGTATAAGAAAAGTGAGATCACACAGAGGAACGGTTGAATTAGTTGTGCCACTAGACAGGACAATACAACATCACTCGCCCAGAACAAATAATAATTTAATTATCCATCGATTCACCATTTGAAAAGCGGTCGCATCAGCTTCCAGTCATTCACTATGAGAACAGTGCACGTGTAAACCAACTCGCCATCAACTCACTGTGAGAACAGAGCGCGTGCCAGCGCCAGTCGCATCCTCCATCCTCCGGAGAACTCCTTGGTGGGCTGCTTCTGCATGGCCGGGTTGAAACCGAGACCACGCAGGTATGACGGCGGCTCGCGCCGGCGCCCGGTCCGCCGTCTGTGGCCTGTAGCTGGGCGTACACCGCGGAGAGGCGCTCCGAGAGCGTCGGGTCCTGGTGACTGTGGGCGGGGCACAAGTCGATGCTCGGTTATCTGAAGACCGAGGGTTGGACTGTTCGTTGCAGTACACATTAAACCAAAAATGAAATGAAATGCAATACAATAAAACAACGAAACAAAATAAAACGACACTATTTTATGTGGATCTGCCAATTTTGCAGATAATTTGCTTATCTGCACCATGCAGAACTTACTCATAACTTCTTAACTTCTTAGTCCCTCTGCAACCATTCATTCATACGTGCTAGCCTGAATCACCATACCACCATTCATTCATAACACCCGAACCACATCCCAACTAGGCAACCAAACCAACAAAACCAATGACCATCCACAAACACAACATAGATCCCCTACTCCTCCTCTGCAGACCAGTGTCTTTCCCTGTCTTACTTCGGCGTCAATCTTGGCGGTGAGCGCTTTCTCCTCCTGGAGCAGGGGCCTCCCGTGCGGTGTCGCACTCCAGCACCGACTGCAGGGCCACTGTGTCGTCCCCTGTCACCTCCTGCTCCACGTGAAGGACGCTGGTGTGCGACGGAATCACCAGCTGACCGCTGTGGAGAGACGCACAGGTGACAAGTGACGTCAGATGCCACACCCATATGACGTCACATATTGCACACAGTTGACGTCACATATTGCACACAGGCTGTGCGGAGGGAAGTGATAGGCACTGGTCAAATGACATTAGTGATGATGATTAGCCTTAGCGGTGGCGTTACCGCAGAGGTTTATATGGTGTCAATGTAATGCCATTGGTGAGCACAATGGCGAAAGTGAAGTGGTAACTGCACACGAAACCATGCTGGCAAATTCGAGTCAAACAAACGAGTAACACAATAAGTCGCTGAGAGAGGCGTAGTAACTAATCATACAAAAACACACCGCCAGTGCGGGGCACAAACATTAATGCAACAGAGCCGGTGGGGCGGCCGACGACACGTCTCGAAGCTAACAGTAACAGTTGTGATACCGGCTGCATAACCAACAGATGACAGGCACGGCGGGCGGCAGATAAGCCGTCGCGTCACCTCACCTGGAGATCATCCTCACATGGTGGTCTTGCCGAGTCCGTTACGGCCGACAAAGCCGTAACGACGTCCGTAGACCAGCGTCACGTCCGCTCCCGACATCAGTACCCTGCCGTCACAACGTCACCGTCACCGTTACCGTCAACATCTACAGTACACACCTAACCAGTGCATGCAGGATGATTATTATGAAAGGATACACAGAAAGCCCCGGCTCCCAGCATTGAGTTGAAGTGAGCACAGCTATGTAGAAATTGAGCCAGAGTTGTGACATGAAATGCATCGAAACTCAACTTTTACAAAGCAGTGAAGGAGTATAGTTTTGCCACAGCTGAACGTACACTTCCAGTCAGACACGATCAGAAACTATGGCATGTGCAGATTATCACTAAGCCCTGTCAAAACACACGACAATTACAGCAAATGATCAGACACCTAATGTGACAAAACACCAAATCCCGCCGAACGAACCAACCCCGACCCAGATCCGACCACGCATCTCCGACGATCCACGCCACTCACTTGTCTCCGATGGAGATGTCGAGTTCTCGATGCGGATGTCCCTGGCCATGTTGGCGCCGCGTGCCTCGGCCCGCACGTCCCGTTTGGAGATGACCTGGGAGGCGGAGGCTGTCTTCTCCGCTAGTGTGGCTGGCGGCGGGGGCGGAATTGCATTCTGCTTCTCCAACGTCCTCCTCATCTCTCCGTCGCCCTCTCCATCTTCCTGGAGTCGACTCGCTGCCATATACGAACAAAGGAGAGAATAAGCGACATATAACGAGGATAATTAATCATTGCGAGCTTGTTACAAGATAGCCTAGCTAGGTGAGGTGGGCATGATGGAAGACTAGAAACCTGCCATACAGCAACTCCAAGCACAACATGGAAGAAACCAGCAGTGACCAAAATCATGAACTATCACACAAAGAGGACACATTCAGTTTGTCCTGCCAAGACTGAAGCAAAGCGTCACCTTTACACCCACCCATATCCCTCTTTGCCTCTACCTACTGCAGAGGCAGACACTTCTACTCTATCTCTACCCAATAACGACATACCGAGGCGACCTCCTTCTGTGCGAGCCAAATGCTGGGCACCTTGGTCGTCTTTTCCTTCGCCGGCCATGGAGCCGAGGTGTACAGGCGCGTCCAGCCGCCGCCGGTCACCGTTCTCCGCCTGGTGGCCGTGCGGCGAACTAAGCCGCAGCTCGGCCATCACTCGGTTACACAGCTGCCTGTGGGGATGGGGCGGGACGAGAGCCACAGGTTAAGGTGCAGATCGCGGTTTAAGATCACAGAGGACTCCACAGCACAGGTTAACACAGGTTAACGCTGCATAAGTAAAGGTTAACACAGCGAGCATTCCAGCGCATGAGTGTGGCAGTAACATCTGATATAATAATCTGTGTGTATCAGGGTGAAGCTGTGTAGTGTATGTAGACAGCCGATGACTGACCTGACAACCCCCTCGCTGCCATCGCCTGCCACCCTGCTCAACGATGAGACCGATGGCTTCATACACATCCTCCCCGGACCTGGAACTTCCTCCGTCGACTCCAGCACGCCTGGTATGACACGGACAGGGCATCAACAGTCAGACATGCTAACTGGGGGACAAACAGGGGCAGGTCAGGCTATTGACAAGATGCTTAGAAAGATTATCAGCATGCCATATGGTTTGCAGTGAAGTTCAACCAAAGATTAAAAAACAACCATTTCAGCCCTGGGACACTTAAGTCACATGTAGGTTCTCTGCATACTTTGAAGTTGCCTCAAAATATTGAAATATACATGAAAGTGGTGAGTAGTCTGCATTACCTCATTGCAGGTGCAGGCTCGCTTTTAAAATTACACAGTTATGTAATGACCATGCAATCTTGAATACCAGGCCAGACCAAATCCTGTAAAATCTTTATGATCTTGATCAGTTAAATCAGTTATGTTTGTCCTTGATAAAGTCAGTCAATGAGCTGCTTAAAACATATCCAACATATGTTTACCTACCTGGTTATTTTTTATTATAAAATAATGTCCAGTGGTGTCAAACCATTGCAGCAGTGTGAACACATTTTTGGCATGCATAGGAATTGCATACACATATTGAAGCTATACCCTCCATTGAACAATACAAACATACCGTCAACATACTGGAACAAGTCATCATCAAGTGCTCGGGAATGCATCCCGAACAAGTTGGAAGCCATAATTCCTGCGGACAAGATGCATACCATTCAAGTAACACTATTTAACATTCTTTAACTAAAGTAATTCAGTTTATGAATGATGTAATCTAATAAAAGATTTCGCCAATATGTATGAATTGACTATTCTCTTAACAAAAATTGAAAAATGTTTGACAACAACATTACACACATCCGAATTTCTCTCCAAAATTTGAGTTAACAGCTGTACACAAGAAGTAAAAATGCATTTATTTATTTCTAAAACACATAATTCTGTAAGAAAGCTGCCTCTCCCATTCTATTCACAGCTTGGCTAGGCGTGGGCAATGGGGCAGAGCCTGTCCAAACTGCCTCCAGGCCATGTGGTGGTGGTGGCCTGGGCGGTCAGGTTGCAGTATTGTGTGTGTGGAGTGTCTGTGCCAGGCATTCTGTGACTGGTGGCATCAGTCAGTCTGCAAAACGTGGCAGGAACGTCAACAAAGAATAGTTTGGGGCAGCCCAAATCCTGCCTCAAATGGCACAGGAATTTGCTGGATCAAATTTAGCACCTCAGCCAAATGTTGCTGACCCGGGGGGGGGGGGGGGGGGGGGTCATCAAAATTGCATTTTATCTAGTGTAAATTGGTTTGCTCCATCCCTGGTCCATTAACTTACCTATAAAAATATCTAAATCCCAGAATAAAACCACCAAAACACATTCCAAACAACACATGCACATGGGAAAAACACCATAATGAAGGATGGTACTTGCCACAATTAATTCTTCACACCATTTTCCTCCCAGGGGATTTTTTTTTTTACTATCAACTGCAAAAAGTTTCGATATTTTTAGGATACAATGAGGGCAATTCTTACTGTTTGATCATTATATGTTATCAAATAAATAATTGGTATTCTTTAGAATGTCAGCAATTCACAATATTTTGTAAAACATAGGATATTACAAAATTGTCTTGCCCTGCAAAAGAAATGATTTATGTTTCCAGAAATATGTCAGTGAATACAATATGTCAGCAAAATCACATTTTAACCTAGTGTAAAATTAGTTTGCTCCATCCCTGGCCCATCATAACTTAGGTTACCCATAAAATATATAAATCCCAGCAAAAACACCAAAAACATGTTCCAATAATAACACACACATGTAAAAATGTAATGAAAGGACAGTACTACCACAATTAATTCTTCACACCATTTTCCTCCCAGGGGATTTTTTTTAATTATCAACTACAAAAGTTTAGATATTTTAGATCACATGAGGGACAAATTTCTTTACTGTTTGATCAATATATTTGTAACCTAAAATAATCAGTATTCATTAGCCTGTCAGCAATTCACAATATTATGTAAACCATAGGATATTACCAAAAATTGTTTTGCCCTGCAAAATAAATGTTTTGTTCCAGAAATATGGCAGCAAATACAAATATGCCTATGCCACATTTGATACAAAAAGTGGTGCATTTGGCTAATTCTGCAGGCTTTCTACCGTCAATGCGTTTATTCTTCCTGAGCATCCTGAGAAACCTGAGCAGTAACCTCTGGTGTATACACAACGTTTGACCTGCCCCAACTGGCGTTAGTTGCCCCAAATAATCTTACTGCTTGCCCCCGGGCAGCAATTTCGGTATTGGTATCGCAGGGCGTCACAACAAGCTGCCATATGTAACCAGTGAAATATCTCTATTTCTCATCTCAGAGATTTCAGGATGATTTCAGGAGATTTCTGGATGATATCAGATATTTATCTACATTATGGGACAGAGACCCAGAGGCGTCTTCAGGCAACAATGGGGGGGGGGGGGGGCGGGGGGGGGGGGCAGAGGCATTCTCAGTGAGCAGTGATGGTAACACAGAGGCGTCTTCAGGCAACAATGGAGGGGGAGGGCAGAGGCGTTCTCAGGAGCAGTGATGGTGGCACAGAGTCTGAGTAGGTTTCGTCCTGATCAGACTTAATGGCTACAAGCTGTAGCCGACCCGATCGGACCTAACAGCGGGGTTAGGTTAGGTTAGATTAGGCTAGTTAGTTTAATTACCAATAGGAATTAATGAACTAAACTAACCTAACCTAACCCCGCCATTAGGTCCGATCGGTCGGCCTACAGCTCATAGCCATTAAGTCTGATCGGGGGTTCGGGCCTACAGCTCGTAGCCATTAAGTCCGATCGGGTCGGCCTACCACGCCCTACACGCTCGTTAGCCATTAATCCGATCTCTTTCGCCACCATCACTGCTCCCTGAGAACGCCTCTGCCCCCTCCCCCTCCATCGTTGCCTGAAGACGCCTCTGTTACCATCACTGCTCCGAGAACGCCTCTGCCCCCCCATCGTTGCCTGAAGACGCCTCTGGCCTCTGTCTCATTAATGTAGAGAAATATCTGATATCATCCGGAAATCTCCTGAAATCATCCTGAAATCTCTGAGGTGAGAAATAGAGATATTCATCGGTTACATATGGAAGCTCGTGTGACGCCTACGATACCAATACCGCAATTTCTGCCCAAAATTTATAAAAGCTGCTATTTATAAAATGTATACAATTTTGGTGTGTTGGTGCCTGCCTGCCCCAACGAGATCTCATCGAAACCTGCAGACTGGGTGGCATGGGTATGAGGAAATGTGATAGTACTTACTGCTAATGGATGTGGAATACTGGTTTTGATGGGTTAATGGGTCAACAGGTCACTGGGTTAAGGGTGAAACACAGCTCTCACAAGCAATCATGTCTCACAACTCCCATTGAAATACACGTTTTCTGCTCATGTCTCAACATCCTTGTCTCACATCTCTCAGTTCAACTGCAAATCACAAGATCTCGCTCCTGAATCACAGGTCAAGGTCTAGTGGTGACATTTATCTTGCAAGTCAACTCTAGGCCACTTTTCTGCACAATTTTAGTGAGACAAGGCTTTGAGCAAGACGGCCAAGACATGAGATGCGATTGCCTAACAAACGCGATTTGCCCTGCCAGATGCAAAACGTGCTGTGTTTCAGCTTTAACCACGTCAACGACAGAAGGCCAAGCGATATCAGTGTGATATCCAAGCTGACAAGAAGCCATCTGAAACTACCCGGTAATATTTTCATACAAAATCCATGAGCGACAGAAACTCTGCAATCAATCAGCTGACATCACATTAGTAATACAATTTTACCGGAATGTATCACCCGTCAAAGATCCAGGCGCAGCTGCCCAAAAAGGCCGGTCTCAGCTCTCACAACTTGCAGCCACCCCAACAAATAGGAGGCGGACAACATTACGGTAAATGCCAGCAGATGTTAACTGTTAAACTACGTAACCTGTTGACTTGTGACGTCAATAACGGCATGGCTCTCGCCCAATGGGAGGGCGTATTGATAGGCGTAATATCAACTACGTTTTTTTCCTGAGATACCAGCTGCTGTCCTCACCTAGGCGGTTATTCATTCAATATAGGAAAAATAAACATACACACCGTACTTATTTTGTCAGACATCAGATAACTGTATTCGCCAATTTGACATAATCGGTTTATCAGCAGGTTACTCATTCAGTATGAGTATAATACCATTTACAGATTTTCAAGAACAATCCAGGAATAAGTTGCAATATGTTGTATTGCTTCAGCATCTTAGATGCTTTAAACCAGACCAGACAAGATCTTTTCACTATTTATTAGGGACATCCAGATTCCTCTGAACCCGTGACGTCAGGTAATCAATACTTTGTCCTTACGAAGTCCCTCCACCTTGTCACACTGTGCATCGAACATTTGCCTAAGCAAAATCAGAATTGAAACCCTTCATAGCTACCAAATGTTCCAAGGTGCTGCCATTTTAAATATCTCTTTCTGAAACAAAATAATAATTCGGAATTGTATGTGGTAGGTTAGGTCAAGGCCCTATAGGTTAGGTTAGGTTAGGTTAGGTACGGTATGTTATATTTGTCTGGGAAAATATGTGAGAGAAGCACGCCTGAAGAACAGCATGAGAACTTATCTCTCATTAAAGTGCTGCGCAAACGGAATTTTGTTATGAAAGCCAAAACACTACTGTAAGCTTATCCGGCGCAGCTTGTACATATCCACGCACCACCTTTCCTTCTATTTATAAATTTGTATAAAGGGAGGTATCAGTCATGGTATATAAAATAGAGCACGAGGACCGTGTTCTTTCCGTGCGAATTGTTGAGGATCCTCGAGAACTGTGCATGGAGCCTCAGGATATGGAGCTGCTTTTGACGTCACAATGACGTATGCAGTGAGGCTCATTGGGACCACAGAGCACAGCATACGTCATTGTGACATCAGCAGCAGCTCCATAGCCTGAGACTCCATACACGTTCTCAAGGATCCTCACGCAAAGAACACGACCGAGGATTAAGAGCGGATTTGATTCCAGCGGGGGCTGTTACAGAACAATTTTAGCCACAATTTTGAGCCTTCACCAAGAGCAAGTTTGATTCTGGCTGTGATCATATGATCTATGGGTATGTAAAGATTCTTTTGTGTATTTTTGTATCAGATGAATCAGCCTTAGGTGAATCAATCCCGGTCCAGATGTTTCATCTCTTAGGTATACAACTACTCATAAATACAAATTGACTTGTTGAACGCTGCTCGTACCTATAATTCATACTTGATTTTTTTTTAATCAACAAATGTATTGTATAGTTTTTGGAAATATTGTCTGAGTTATCAAATTTATTTCATTGCTCTCATTATTCCCTTTGCTCCTATTTCATCTTTTGAAGTTAGGTAGAGTAGGTAAACCCGAACCTGAACCCATAACCCCAAACATGTCCTAACTCCTAACACCAGATTTCATGGTTCATGTAGATATTTGCTATTGGCAATGTAGATGATACTGATTATTGACTCACTACATCACCAATAGCATGGAAAGCCCAGTGTTAGGTTTACTACAACACCTATTTAAATTATTTGCTCTATGTTGATATTATGATAAACAACTATATACTAACACATATCCTGACACCAGAGGACCAAAGAACACCTGCACCAAATAACACCAATAGCATGCAAAGTCTGGTGTTAGGATGTGTCCATAATTAGGTATGGTTATTCCCTATTCCTTCTGCTCTAGACCTTTTCAATTGATTTTACCGGCAATAGCCAATAGGTGGGAACTGAATTTCTAAGTCATTGCATCATGGGGAATCAAAATGTAGAAAGGATTGATATGTCTGACCCCACTAACTGACAATTACTATTAGCATTAGGGCTAACTTGAACTACTGTTATGTCAGACATGTCAAATACCACACTTTTCAAGCTGTTGGTGGTATAGATGGCCTAAAGCACCAATCCAACACACCACAAATAGCAAGGGAAGTCCAGTATTTTACATGTTGGATGCTACAGTAGTTTACCGTATTCATTACTCTTTTTACATCATGCACAGTTCAGCAACTGTTAACTACAACTGTCAGTGGGGAAAATCCTGTTGGTGATCTGCTGAATAATGCAAACAGACTTCATTTCAACACAATATGGTGAATCTGAGCATGTCATGAGGACTGCTGCATTTGTATTTTTTTAAATATTATTCTTGATTATCTGTATTGTTCTGCTATGCTGGTAACACGTTTCTCAATTTTTATAACCTTAACTGGTGACTGATGACCCTGGCTGCTTATTGACCTGACCTGGCTGCTAATAATATCATAATAATAATACATAATAATAATAAATAATAATAAATAATAATAGGGGGGGGGGGGGGGTGGCGTCGGGTCGTCAGCGTGAAGAGTCATTGAGCGGGGAGGGGTTGTCAACACAACACAAATAATCGTTGAGCGAGGGGGGTATTCACGAGGAAGGGCGCAGTGCGATGTGGTAGGTTATACGGCCGGCCGTTGAGAGCGGGAGCGCCGATCGCAAACTGACTGAGACAGCTAAACCGTTCAGCTAAAACAAATTGTCATCGTAGCCCCAGGCGTTGCCGGTGAAGTGCGGGACTAGGGAGAAACCCCGGACCTGCCCTGCAAATTACCGCGTGTTGGTGCCTGCGCGCTTACGTTGTCGCCCCTGACGCTGTCCGAGCTGCGGGCGGAAGTATTCGATATGAGCGGGTCAGCCGCCCGCGGTGAGGACGGCGTCTGTATCCGCATGGTCCGCATGTCTTTTGACGTGATTGGCACGGTGCTCCTGGATTTGGTCAATTCCAGCATCTCTCTCTCGGATGTTCCTCAATCCTGGAAACACTCCCTCGTTTACCCCTGCTGGATTTGAGCAAATGTTTTGATGTGATAGGCCACGCTAAATTATTGACAACATTGCAGCTTTACTGAATATATATCACTTGGCTTTATACTTACCTTCGGAATCACACTCAGAGCGTGAGCTTCACTGACGCTCTGGGCAACACAAAAAAATCAGCTCCGCTTCCCAACAGCATCGTTTTTTTTCTCCAGGGTTCTGCCCTCTGCTCTACTGCGTCTTCGCAAACGACCTCAGCCTGTTCGCCGAGGACGCAGTAGTAGTACAGTATGCCGATTATACCCACATTTTAGTTAGTGGCAAGAAGCCAGAGCTCAATAACATCTTGATTAGGATGGAACGTTCGCTTGCTTCTCTAGACATCTGGAGAAGCTGGCTTGCTTCTCTAGATTTCGTGGAAACGGCTTAAAAGTCAACACTGAGAAAACTCAACTGATGCTGTTGAGAAACGCTCAAAATTTGCACAATGCCCCTAACTTTACGGTAAAATTTCGCGATCACACTCGTACCTATTTCGGAAGCTAAGAATCTCGGCATCACTTTCGATGGCACTTTGAACTGGGACGCCCATGTAATCTCCGTCACTAGACGCTGTTTTGGCATTCTCAGTGGTCTATCACATCTTAGGAGCCGCCTGCCATCGTCCGTCATCTCTGTGCTGGTCAACGCTCTGGTTCTCTCGCAGGTCCGATACTGCAGCACCTTTATATGGTTACGGTTCACGGAAGAACCTGTCTCGAATGAAACACAAATATTAACTATGGGGCAAAGGTGATTTTCGGCCGCAAAAACTTTGATCATGTATCGGACCTGCTCGGTAGGCTGGGTTGGCGGAGAATCTGGTCTCGCACCACACTTTGTCTGACACACAAAGTGCGCCGTCTCGGCGAGCCTTATCAGCTGGCCGCGGGTTTCGCCACTGTAGCTGAGGTGCGGGAAGTGTCGGGCAGGACCACTCGCCAGGACCGCGACCTGTTTGTGGCCCGGTCGCGCACTGAGATGGGGAAGAGGCGCTTCAGCTGTCGCGGTCCGACATTGTATAACTCGTTACTCCCAGAACTGCTGGAGCTTCCCGTGCCGCTGTTTTCTCGCCGCCTAAGGCGATCCCTTTCGGCTCAGTCTGCCGCGCCCGACTGACTCCCATTAGGCGCTTCCCGGGCCCGTGTGATGTTTTTCATTTTGACCTGTATGAATGTGTGAGTGACTGTGTTACACATCCACCTGACCATTCGACCTTCTTTTATCTTCTGACGATAGGTGGTAATAGCCACACGCGTGTTGTGGATCACATTAATAAAGGTCCGAGTCTGAGTCTGAGTCTGAAATCACGACTTCCCGGTACAAAAAACACAACCTCCCGGAATGGTGAGAGTAAAAACATACGTTTGCCTACCGATTTTTCGTTGGGGGGGGGGGGGATTGCCTGATTTGCCCTAACGTAGATCCGCCACTGCCACCTATCAATATGTGTGTAAAGATGTCATCCATAAATGGCCCAATAACTTGGCACCAGTTGCAGCCGCATGCACAACATTGGGCATATAAGTGGGGAGTCAGGGTCACACCATCTGATTACAAGTTTGTGTCAATTCATATGCAGAATCATCTGTGACTAGAGCCTAAAGGTATTCATAGCCAGCTGTTATATCCCAATGTTCTTGTGTCAACCAGGGCTGTCACTGCCTCTTTGTTTTCAGGATGTGCTGACTCCTTGGCTAGGTGGCCTTGGACATATGTGTTTGATGTTTATGCAAAATGTCGCTGGTTAGATCCCAGCTGGTGTTGCCTAGCTATTTGCTTTAATGTGTAGGAGCTGCACCTAAGGTTGACAGAACGGGATGCCTGTTTCTGCACTGAAGGGCGGATCACCCCAGGGCTGCAACAGGGCACAGATTAGGGAGCCGGCATGGGGTACGTGAGCGGGTAGAAGGAACACACGGGGTCGGACATGGTAACAGGCATGGACGTGGACATGGGAACAGCATACGTAGACAGGCACGTGCACAGGAAGGGGCATGGGAACGGGCACATTACGAGATCGAGAAAGGGTACGGGAACAGGGAAGAAGTGGGAACTGGGCATGCAAACGGGTACAGAGGCGGGCACAGGAACAGACTACGTCAACAGGGTACATAAACCAATGCCCTGATCCTATTGGTTGGCCTCTGGTCTTCAGAAACGATATACAATTACTGACCTCCAATCCTGTCTTTTATGTAGGAAAATATTGCATATGATATAACTAAAGTAAAACATTGTATCATGTGTCGGGTATTTCTGAATGGTGTAACCAAGACAAATGAAGTTGCAGGCTGTGAAGCTATGTGCCGAGGAATGTCTGATCAACTGTTTTATTTTCCAGATGGTGTGAAAGACAGTGGCTCATCATACATAGTCTCTCTTCTCACGAGTGATCATTTTGTTAATAATTCTGGAACAGACCTTCCACTGGATTACAGTGGTGTTATTTAGTGAATTGTGCACCCATTCCATTTGTACACAAGCTTAGCTCTTCAGCCCTGCTGATTTAGTCAACTGCAGAGGTTAAATATGACCGCCAAGTCAGCAAATCAATTTGACGCGTGAGTATCGGGTTCGGTGAAGTAAACACTATTGCTCAGTTTAATCTTCATCTAGGTGTCAAGTGTCAACCTATTCTATTCTCAGTCAGTTTTGTGGTTTTAAGTGCTACGCGAGTTTTTGTTGTTGTTGTAATTGCTCTCTAAAGATAGAAGTTGGCCAATACTTCTTGGTTGTTTGCCTGATATTGTTTCACTTTCCTAAGAGGTCGATGTATCATAAATTGTTGAACATTGAACACAACATATTCTGTAAAGCAGTATTTATCTCCAGTTCTTGCTTTCCTAGCATTGTTGATGCAATGTTGAATGCTCGTGATTTGTTTTCAGTTTGAAGATGAGCGACGACAGTGGAGAAGAGGAAAGGGAACTCAAAACTGGCCACAAATTGGTACGATATCTACTCTTCTCTCAATATATGTTACTTATGTGGAACACCTTTGGCTACGATTTTATTGGATTAATTATTATAACTTGTTTATCCATAATACAGGGTGCGGACGACTTTCGTTCGCAAGATTACTGTCTCACGGAAAATTAACGCAGCTTTTTATTTATTATTATATATATTCGCCAAACTTGTGTCAGTTTGTCTTCACGACATGCTCTGTCGATCTCACTCGATGAAGTCGCCTTTGGTTTCGATGACAGCCTCGAGGCGACCTCGAAACCGGCCACAGGCCCTCGGCACTGTCTCCCGACTTGGGCCCCTGAAAGCCCTGGTGACCCCGGCCTTCAGCTCGTCATCTGTGTTGCATCTGGATCTGTTGGACTCTCATTTCGCCGCGCCTCACACAAAGAAGTCGATGAGGTTGCAGTCAGGGGAGTTGGGAGGCCAAATTTCTGGTGCAGCGTGGTCGAAGAAGTTCCCCGACAGCCAGGCCTGGGTCTTCCTGCTGGTGTGGCAGAGCCCAGGCCCCAGAGTCTTGCTGCACACGTATAGCCTCCGTGCAGATACTCCGTCGATCACCACCTCGCTCAGAACACGGATGTAGCCATCGGTGTTCAGTCTGAGGCCCTCGGGGAAAAGTGGGGTGCCATGACGTCACCGTCACTGCTGACGTCGATCTTTGGTTTCATCGATCGTCGATCCTGGGGGTTTCTCTTCGCTGTCGCCTCACAATCGAATCCTGAATCAACCAGCTCCTTTCTGACGTTTTCCAACAACCTTCTGCTGACAATGAGGAACTCTGAAATCTCCTTGTTTGTCTGTCCGGCGCCGATTCCAAGGAGGTCTCCACGCCTCTTCCACAAATTAGGGGTTCACATTTTTCATAGTTAATTATTTTGCGAAACAAAAACAAAAACATTGTTTTAACACGCACCCTGGAGGGGGGGAGGGGGAATCCGCCCACCCCCCAAGGTTTTTCGATGATAGCAGAAAAACGGCGGCGGCGAGCGCCGCCGTTTTTTTGCATACCTGTTCGAAAATCAACTATCCACATTATGTGCAATTCTTGACTTCGGATCATCTCAGGTCAGGTCACCAGACCAGGTCACGTGATGACCCCACCTCCAAAAAGTTTGCGGTCGTACCACAGCCACAGTTTTTGGTCGATGGATTTCAAACGTGCAGGACTTCATAGGGTCAGTTGTACCTACAATTTGTTTATCATGGATTTTTTTTTTATATCGATGACAGTGAAGGTCGGGTCAATTTTGTTACCTCCCCCATTATAAGTCAATGGGGAAGTATTCAAATGCTTCCTTTTTCGAGGATACGCATGCTATTAGTCCAATTCCTTCTGGATCATGTTATCATAGGCCATTCTTGATGATCCAGGTGCAATTTTCGTTCAGTGACCCCTACAGGGTCAGCCATCACTTTTTTTGTCAATAACTCGACGTAATGAAGATATATTTGTTTGTCTCGTCGAGACACGTCTCCCAATATGCAACATTACCTACTTGGGTCACCTCGAAACCTTGACCTTGACCTTGAAATCTTGACCTGAGGTAAAATTTATAGATTGACCTTAACTGATCAACATGAATATGATCTAAGCGCCTTGACGAGACGAACACGATGGCGTCAGAATAATTTCCCGATCTTTATTAGGCAAACAGTTATTTGCGAAACAACTGTCTTGCCATAAATAACCTTTTTTGCCTTTGATGACCTCTGGAGCCTAAACTATTGACCCGAGCTAAAATTTCAGGACACCATGGCTATTGCATATTTCAAGAGCTTTCGATTGCTTTGTCCGTTTGTTCCTAGCTATCATAGTTCTTGAGATATTTGGTGTGTTTCTGGAGCAAAGTGCTAAAATTGGAAAATTGTGTCATATATGACCCATTTGACCTTGAAGATATTGACCTAGGGAATGTAAATCTCGCAAAACAGAGTTCCCTACAGAACCTCCCTACCCTACACATTTTGTTATTGTAGCTCTTAGGGGGGGGGGGATCTTATGGGGGCGGGGGTGGAATCCGCCGCCCCCTCCAGGGCGTGTAATTATCAGAGGCCCTCCAGGGCGCGTGTTAAAACAAAAGAAGGCCGATAACAAAATGGAAAAATATACACTGGCGGATCCAGGGGGGGGGGGGGGGCAACCAGGTCATGCCCCCCCAACAGCCTGGAAGGGGGGAGGGGGAAACATGTCCTTTGGCTCCCTCCCCCCCCAAAAAAAACGTTAACAATTTATTGTAAAAGGTGGCTTTGCAGCAATCAAAATCCAGCTATCCACAGTGACAAACTGGATTTTTTTTGGAAAACACGACTTACCATCAAATCTGGGCTTAAAACTCAACTGGACGAGAAAATAGCGGCCAGCAAGCTGCCAGTCGGAATTAAAGCTCGAACAAACCTTTGTTTTACATGTAGGAAGAACACTTCATATGGTATCAATTTGGAATCCAATCTACACTACATCGGCGCAAATGGTTGTCAAAAATGACGCGTTGCTTTTGTGGAAATAACTTTCCGGGACGCGTGACAGCGGTGTGTACAAAATTCACGTGTGATTCTCACGAAGGTTAATATTTTGATCCAGCCCAATATAAATGGTATTGGGGAAAATGACCGATTTAGAAACGGCAATTATGGAACACTGGATAACAGTGATGGGATGAATGGCACATTAATCTGTGCATTGTGGCAATACAGTTTCAGCCACCTAGATGTTCAATAATTATCTTGGAAATTGATGCAATATTGCTTTATATGTGCATCAATTTATTGTTCCCTTGGCTCACCTGAATAATTTGTTTTTACTGAAATTAAAATAACATCAAAATATTTAGCAGTAACAGCATGGGTGAATCATTCTGTAAAAAATACCTTTTCATAATAATTTCATGTAATTACATTACAAAATTAGTTTTATTTACTTACAAAATATATACTTGAAAATTTACAATGGTTATCCTAAGGAAATAACAGAAACACATTTTATGTAATTTGTCGCCACGTGATGGCGTCTCAATCTTTCCCGAAAGAAACTAAAACAACTTACGTAAACAGTTTGAGTTGTGACCGAGGTGGATGGAGTAAACAGTTGTGCATCAGATGGTGTGATTATTTTTGGAGATTTCCATGGGGACTAGGTGTTTTTAGTGCAATGTCAATAATTGTGTCCATTTTTGTTATACAGTGCCTATGACAAGCTCCGCCCACTTTGCATCAAACAATTGACGCGTCAATAAATTGATTTTTTGGACCTAGTGCCAGCAACTGAATGGTAATTGTGCAATCAAATTAAAACAAACTATAGGTAGGTACGTACCTAGGTTGATATATGTACTTCTAGCTCAAACCTTATCAGAAGTATGTGCCCCCTCCTCGATTTTCTCAATATCCTGAAAACTATGATAGATATCAACGTGAAACTTTCAGTAAATTATGCTGCATCAAGTCTAAGTCTTCTCACCAACTCTCAATGAAATCGATGGGAGTATTTAGGGAGATAATGACGTTTGAATGACGTCAGGTCATGCCATTTTTGGTTGGTGGAAAAACTATAAATGTTTGGAAAATCGTAGAAAATAGAATTTTGAAGCAAATTGCAAATACAAACGTCAAAAGAAAGGAAATTGCATTTTCTTCACAATGGCTATCTCGGATTTCCGAAATTTGGGGTTTTGAACCCCAAAAATGAAAAAATGAAACAATTGTGAATTTGAAAAGTGAATTTCGTAAGCTCGAATACCAAAATATGGTGACCGGCCCAAATCTGCGGAGAAAAAATGGGGGGGGGGAGGGGTACCTTTTTGCCATAAAAAGTTGCCCCCTCCCCCCAAAAAACAACGACGGCTGGATCCGCCAGTGAAATATATGAGTAAAATTAGTAGTTGAAAATTGCGAACGAATACAGTCCGCATCCTGTAGTTAATGTATTTTTAACTATTATGGATAAACAAGTAAAACTAGTAAAACAGCTTAATCGACGGTAACCGAGCGGTATCTGTTGCTACCCAGGGACAAACTACATACAAATTAAGTTTTATTCAATTGTTCATGATCTCCGGTCTCGAATTCGCCAAAAGGGAGTACGTCCTGAGCGCTGCCTGCTGCATCGTATAAATTAATGCTTGGATAAATCAAGCCATTTTTGATCAAGAATGATTCTGGTTCATTTCGACGTTTGCACAGGGGCGCAGACAGCGGGGGGGGGGGGGGGGGGGGGGGCTATGGGGGCTAAAGCCCCCCCCCCCGTCGCGGCTCAGAGGGGCCCATCTCGGGTCTGAAAGGGACCCATCGTGGACTCAGAAAGGGCCCATTTCAGGCCTGATAAAACAAATTTAGCCTCAGAAAGCAAGCATCTCAGGTCCAGAAATGGTCCATCTCAGCTCTCAGGCCCGGGAAGGGCCCCATCTTAAGTCCGGAGAGGACCCATCTTGGGCTCTGAAAGGGCCCATCTCATGTCTGGAAAGGGCCCATCTTAGGCTCTGAATGGGCCAATCTTAGGCTCTGAATGGGCCCATCTTAGGCTCAGAATGGGACCATCTCAGATTTTGAAAGGGCCCATCGTTAACTCAGAAAAGGCACATCTCAGGTTTGGAAAGGGCCCATCTTGGGCTCAGAAAGGGCCCATCCATCTCAGGTCTGGAAAGAGCCAATTTAGGCTCTGAATGGGCTCATCTTAGGCTCAGAATCGGCCCATCTTAGGCTCTGAATTGGCCCATCTCAGGTTTTTTTTTACAGGGCCATCGTTAACTCAGAAAGGGCCCATCTTAGGTCTGGAAAAGGCCCATCTTAGGCTAGGAATGGGCCCATCTTAGGCTCGGAATGGGCCAGTCTCAGGTTTTGAAAGGGCCCATCGTGAATTCAGAAAGGGCCCGTCTCAGGTCTGAAAATGGCCCATTTAAGCTTTGAAAGTGAGCAGCCTGCATCTCAGGTCCGGAAAAGGCCCATCTCTGCTCTTAGGCCCGGGAAGGGTACATCTCAGATCCGGAGAGGGCCCATCTTTGTCTCAGAAAGGGCCCATCTCAGGTCTGGAAAGGGTCCATCTTAGGCTGTGAATGTGATCATCTTAGGCTGTGATCGTCTTAGCTCAGAATGGGCCCATCTCAGGGTTTGAAAGGGCCCATCGTAAACTCAGAAAGGGCCTATCGTAAACTCGTAATTCCAGACCGTCTCAGGTCTGGAGAGGGTACATTTAGGCTTTGAAAGTGAGCATCTCAGTTCCGGGAAAGACCCATGTCTGCTCTTAGGCCATGCTCAGGTCTGTCCAGAGAAGGTCCAGAGAAGGTCCATATATATTGGCCCTGAAAGTTTTTGTTTAGGTCTGGAGAAGACTGGGAAGGGCCCATCTTTGAGCTGGAGAAGGACCGATTCGGTAAATTCGGCCCAGAAAGGCAACATGACTGGTTGGGCTCATACAAAACAATCACTGCCCTTGAACTCATGTTTTGAAAGGGCCCATCGTGAACTCAGAAGGGGTCCATCTCAGGTCTGGAAAGGGACCATCTTAGGCTCAGAATGGGCCGGTCTCAGGTTTTGAAAGGGCCCATCGTTAATTCAGAAAGTTAATTCAGTCTCAGGTCTGAAAAGGGCCCATTTTAGGCTTCGAAGTGAGCAGCCTGCATCTCAGGTCTGTGAAAGGCCCATCTCTGCTCTAAGGCCCGGGAAGGGCCCATCTCAGATCCGGAGAGGGGCCATCTTAGGCTCAGAAAGGGCCCATCTCAGGTCTGGAAAGGGCCCATCTTAGGCTGTGAATGAAAGCTCAGAATGGGCGAATCTCAGGTTTTGAAAGGGCCCATCGTAAAATCAGAAAGGGCCCGTCTCAGGTCTGGAGAGGGGCCTGAAAGTTTAGGGCTTTGAAAGTGAGCATCTCAGTTCCGGAAAAGACCCATGTCTGCTCTTAGGCCAGGTAAGGGTCAATTTTAGTCTCTGAATGGGCTCATCTTAGGCTCAGAATGGGTCCATCTTAGGCTCTGAATTGGCCCATCTCAGGTTTGAAAGGGCCCATTGTGAACTCCGAAAGGGCACATCTCAGATCTGGAAAGGGCCCATCAAAGTCGTAGAAAGCCACCCCCGCCCGTCTTGAGTCTGGGAATAGTCCAATTTGGGCCCGGAAAGGACCATCATCGGCTCAGATGCCTGATGCCTCAGAAAGCTGCCCATCTGGCAATCGGGGGGGGGGGGGGGGGGCAAAGGTCCATTTTGCTAAAATTGAAAGGAAAATGCCCCCTGCCCCCGGCGTAGTGGGTTACATTAACCATGCGGCGTCAGGCGTCAGCAGTGCACGGGGGACGGGGCATTGACAACAATATAAATAAATACAATAGAAATGAGCTGAGGCAGAACAAAAGCCTTGGTCGAATGAATCCTGGATCCGCTTTTGTCATCATGATTCGTGATCCCATTGTTAAGATTTGTGTGAGGGGTTTTGGTAATTGGGTGGTATCCAGTGGTGGCGGAGGCGGGGGAGGGGGCAGGAGGGACAAGTCCCCCCCCCCCCCCCAACTCCAGCCGAATTGAACATAAACCCGTTTTGGCGTTGCATGAAAAGAATATACTTCCAAAAATCAACTTTGCCCCCCCCCCACACTCTATGAAGAGCTTCCGCCGCCCCTGATGTTGTCACCCCCTCTGCCCCTTCCCTTGCTAGACCCCACGGCATCACTAGCGGATCCGGGGCGGGGGGGGGGGGGGGGGGTCAAAGCGGCAATGGCGTCGCCACTGCCCACAGACCAAATAAAATTACTAGGGACAAATCCAAGTACACATGTACTTTAAAGGGACACTCCACCTTAACATTAGTTTGAGTTGAGATAGCCATGTTGTTGGATTTGTATTGAAATTAAGTAGGGTAGCAGTTAAAACAACCACATAAGTCTGATCGAAAATAAATTCTAGCTTGGTCTTGACAATTGTAACGAATAAGCCCTACGTGTATTTGAATAGGGGCTTAACCCGGCATTGACTGGGTCTGAGCAGAACGCCATGACCGGGGGGGGGGGGGGGGGGGGGGGGGGGCGGCGGCGTTAAACGCCCCCTGGTTATCTTCCGAACCAATTATAGCAGCGAGACGCGCAAGACGGAATTCGAAAGCTCTCAATGAGACGAATCTAAACCATGCTAAAAATGTCAAAGTGAGGTCAAATGTCGGGTCACGGTCAGGTAAAAGTGAAAAATCGGCGTATTTGAGTTTATGGGCCATACTTTCCATCCAAAACCTTTGATTGCGACCAGTTTCACCGAAAGTGCTGCCAAAGGTATGATATATATCCCGCATGAGCTAAAGTGAGATTGTTGGCGAAGGTCAAGGTCAAGGTCAGGTCACAAAAGGTCACTATGCTCAAATATCTTCGAAAGTCATGCAACACATGTTTTATTAGTTATTTTCCACGTATAATTCGATAGTGATAGTCATTTCACCACTTGACTTCATGTACGTGAAGTAAATGTCAATTTTAGGTCAAATTCAGGTCACCGAAGTTCAACATTTTAAATGGTTAAATCTAAACAAAAAGGCATGTTGCTAGACCAGTTTTGTCTCAGAAATACAGTGGCGGCATTTATTTGTCTGTATCTAGTCAATACAAGCAAAAAAACGCAATTAAAGAAATATGACTTCATGAGTTACCCAGACTTTAGATGTCATAAGTCCGTCAAAAATGGAAATATCAGTTCGAAATTTGGTATGGTAGTTGGCTATGTATGGTTCTCTGACATATCTTCCGATTTTTTTAATGCTATATTTTTTGTCTTCGATTTTGTGATAATTTCCCCCTCCCCAAACAAAGTTTTTTGAGTTTTTGGGGGTCAAAACTAAATTGTTCAAAAATCCGAGATAGCAGGTTGGTAGCCGTTGCAATTTGCTATCTTTTGGCGTTTTTCGATTGCATTTTGCTTCAAATGTGGCATTTGTACTGCCTGGCAAAGTTTAGCTGATTTTGTGTAAAACTCGTGTGTAGTGACGTCACTCAATTTGCTATATCTCTATAAAAAAAAATCGACGAAATTTCTTCATTTTTGCAGACAAGACCTACACATGATCTATAAGAACTAAGAAGGTACCCGCAGTTTCAGGTTGATAGCGCTATTAGTTTTTTTAGCTATTGCGAAAATTAATCACGGGGGGGGGGGGTGTTAAACGCCCCCCCCCCCAGTCAATGGCGGGTTAAAGCCGATGACGTCACCTCTCTTTACCAAATTGTGATGACAGTCGACTTGTTTTAAAGTGAACCTTGGAGATATTTGCTACGTTTCAATGGTTTGGTAGTTGGTTTTTGTATTCAAAGCGCCAGAATTGTCTCGAAATAATTGTGCCCATACTTTGGCAGCGTAAATTATTTCTGTGTAGCTCTCTAGAGCTCAATATGACATCATCAACCCAAATATTAAAACTTAACTTTTTATTAAATTGAGCACTGTTTGCGAGAAACAAATGTCATAATTGTGTTCGGCAATTACTTCATACTTTGCACTACAAGCGGCGTACATTTTACAACTTTTGGGAAGGTGGGACAGTCCCTTCAACATGGGACCAAGGGCGCCGCCAGTTTCCGAAAGGGGGGGGGGGGGGGACGGAGGGGACGGAGGCATTCTGAAGTCGATTATTTCCATGCAGCGCCCATAGTTTGGCAGCGTAATGTTATACGCTTCCAAATAGGCGTAATGGCGTAATGTTAAAATCCGAAAATGTGTGCGGGGGGGGAGGGAGGGAGGGAGGGAGGGAGGGAGGGAGGGAGGGAGGGAGGGAGGGAGGGAGGGAGGAGGGAGGGAGGGAGGGAGGGAGGGAGGGAGGGAGGGAGGGAGGGAGGGAGGGAGGGAGGGAGGGAGGGAGGGAGGGAGGGAGGGAGGAGGGAGGGAGGGAGGGAGGGAGGGAGGGAGGGAGGGAGGGAGGGAGGGAGGAAGGGAGGGAGGGGAGGAGGAAGACACGTCCCCCCGTCCGCCCTGTGGCGGAGCTCCTGCATGGGACCATATTAGGGATGGATGAAAAACAAATTTTAATTACAATTACAAAATTAATAATAATAAACAATGAAAATAGATACAAATTAAGTAAAATTGCATTTTGTTTAATTCAAATTACAAACTGCTTCTTTTTTTGGGGGGGGGGGGGGAGGGGAGCATCAGCCAATGCTAAGGGGCCCACTTCGGTTATCCCCCCCCCCGTCGCAAAATCCTGGCTGCGCCCCTGCGTTTGCATGTGCCACGCGCTGTGGTACCACCCCTATCAGAACGCACCATACCAAAATAAAAATTGATTTGATGGTCCTATTCAATGGTGAAAACCCGATCTCAATCGGAGCAGTGGTTGCAAAGTTATAGCTTCCGAAAAGCGTCTGTACGGCCGTGTCGGGCCGTGTCGGGCCGGTTCGGGTCGGGTCAAATGTAAATTTGTCTAGTAAGGTGACGAGAAACCTCACGGGCGCAGCTCGCTCGCAACTTTTGAGTTAAACCTAGGGTGCAAACAATTGTTTGCACCCTAGGCTTAACTCAAACCATAATAAGAAGCTTAAGCGACTTTGATCCTTAGAGATTGGTTACGTTGTTGACTTATAAAGTGCAAAACCATTTTTTGGGGCTCCTTTCGGTCCACCACGCAGTGCTCTCCCGCGCTTAAGGTATCATTTGAACGAAGGTCCTTCACCTGGTGGCCGACTCTGCTGAAGTCCGTCCTTCGGTAAAGATTCTGTGTGACGTGTGTGACATCTGAGATTGTCTGTGTAGGCTTGGTCTGTGATGTTCGACGTCTGCCGGAATGGGTGTTTTGTGTGTAATGTATGACGTCACCCGTGAGCGGTCTGCATAATGTATGACGTCATCCGTGAGCGCTCTGTGTAATGTGTGACGTCATCCGTGAGCGGTCTGTGTACTATTAGACGCCTGTCTGTGTAATGTGTGACGTCATCCGTGAGCGGTCTGTGTACTATTAGACGCCTGTCTGTGTAATGTGTGCCGTCATCCGTGAGCGGTCTGTGCAATGTGTGACGTCATCCGTGAGCGGTCTGTACAATGTGTGACGTCATCCGTGAGCGGTCTGTGTACTATTAGACGCCTGTCTGTGTAATGTGTGACGTCATCCGTGAGCGGTCTGTGTACTATTAGACGCCTGTCTGTGTAATGTGTGACGTCATCCGTGAGCGGTCTGTGTACTATTAGACGCCTGTCTGTGTAATGTGTGACGTCATCTATGAGCGGTCTGTGTACTATTAGACGCCTGTCTGTGTAATGTGTGACGTCATCCGTGAGCGGTCTGTGTACTATTAGACGCTTGCCTGTGCAATGTGTGATGTCATCCGTGAGCGGTCTGTGTACTATTAGACGCCTGCTGTACAATGTGTGACGTCATCCGTGAGCGGCCTGTGTAATGTTAGACGCCTGTCTGTGTAATGTGTGACGTCATCCGTGAGCGGTCTGTGCACTATTAGACGCCTGTCTGTGCAATTTGTGACGTCATCCGTGAGCGGTCTGTGTACTATTAGACGCCTGTCTGTGAGCGGTCTGTGTACTATTAGACGCCTGTCTGTGCAATGTGTGACGTCATCCGTGAGCGGTCTGTGTACTATTAGACGCCTGTCTGTGTAATGTGTGACGTCATCCGTGAGCGGTCTGTGTACTATTAGACGCCTGTCTGTGCAATGTGTGACGTCATCCGTGAGCGGTCTGTGTACTATTAGACGCCTGTCTGTGCAATGTGTGACGTCATCCGTGAGCGGTCTGTGTACTATTAGACGCCTGTCTGTGCAATGTGTGACATCATCCGTGAGCGGTCTGTGTACTATTAGACGCTTGTCTGTGCAATGTGTGACGTCATCCGTGAGCGGTCTGTGTACTATTAGATGCCTGTCTGTGCAATGTGTGACGTCATCCGTGAGCGGTCTGGGTACTATTAGATGCCTGTCTGTGCAATGTGTGACGTCATCCGTGAGCGGTCTGTGTACTATTAGATGCCTGTCTATGCAATGTGTGACGTCATCCGTGAGCGGTCTGTGTACTATTAGACGCCTGTCTGTGCAATGTAGATATGTGGCACCTGTCTGAGCGGGGTCTGTCTGTGACCTCCGAGTTCTAACTGCTTGCTGTCTGTCCGGCCGCAAGCCGCCGCTGGAGATCCCATCACAGCACCACCAGCTGCAGCACGTGCACTGCCTGTGGTTCACGGCCCGCGCGCCCGGAAACAAACACTCGGCCAGCTTCGACCAGAACCTCAAGCTGGTCGGAAGGTCAGTTAGAGGGCAGGCACTGGGCACTCGGTTGGGTTTCGGCTCACTGGGCATCAATGCATGCCTTTCTCAGTGAAACGTACCTGTGATATCACTAGCATAAAACCGATGGTAGGAAGCACCATAGGCGTAGGAACTGCGAGGCTCACATTTCGACATTTTTGTGCTAAAATATTTTATTTTGCTTGGTGAGAAAATTTGTGATGGCAAAAGGTTCGCCAAGACCAGAAGAGCCAAAATCTGCAAAATATTCCCAAGGGGTATATT
>JAXIVJ010005720.1:0-15000 GCA_036785665.1 Chirona hameri
ATATTCGGGTGTGAGACCCGTCCGGACGTGCTGAGCCACCAGAATACTGGCGCAACTGCGCCGTCCCCCTCTATATTCGGTGTGAGACCCGTCCGGCGTGCTGAGACCCACCAGAATACTGGCGCACGGCGCCGTCCCCCTCTATATTCGGTGTGAGGACCCGTCCGGGCGTGCCTGAGCCCACCAGAATACTGGCGCACGGGCGCCGTCCCCCCTCTATATTCGGTGTGAGACCCGTTCACGGGCGTGCTGAGCCCACCAGAATACTGGCGCACGGTCGCCGTCCCCCTCTATATTCGGTGTGAGACCCGTCCGGCGTGCTGAGCCCACCAGAATACTGGCGCACGGCGCCGTCCCCCTCTATATTCGTGTTGAGACCCGTCCGGCGTGCTGAAGCCCACCAGATTACTGGCGCACGGCGCCGTGGGGCGCGCCCCTCTATATTCGGTGTAGACCCGTCCGGCGTGCTGAGCCCACCAGAATACTGGCGCACGGCGCCGTCCCCCCTCTATATTCGGTGTGAGACCCGTCCGGCGTGCTGAGCCCACCAGAATACTGGCGCACGGCAGCCGTCCCCCTCTATATTCGGTGTGAGACCCGTCCGGCGTGCTGGAGCCCACCAGAACTACTGGCGCACGAGCGCCGTCCCCCTCTATATTACCCCCGGTGTGAGGACCCGTCCGGCGTGCTGAGCCCACCAGAATACTGGCGCACGGCGCCGTCCCCCTCTATATTCGGTGTGAGACCCGTCCGGCGTGCTGAGCCCACCAGGAATACTGGCGCACGGCGCCCGTCCCCCCTCTATATTCGGTGTGAGACCCGTCCGGCGTGCTGAGCCCACCAGAATACTGGCGCACGGCGCCGTCCCCTACTATTCGGTGTGAGACCCGTCCGGCGTGCTGAGCCCACCAGATACTGGCGCACGGGCGCCGTCCCCCTCTATATTCGGTGTGAGACCCGTCCGGCGTGCTGAGCCCACCAGAATACTGGCGCACGGCGCCGGTCCCCCTCTATATTCGGTGTGAGACCCGTCCGGCCGTGCTGAGCCCACCAGAATACTGGCGCACGGCGCCCGTCCTCCCCTCGTATATTCGGTGTGAGACCCGTCCGGCGTGCTGAGCCCACCAGATATACTGGCGCACGCGCCGTCCCCCCTCTATATTCGGTGTGAGACCCGTCCGGCGTGCTGAGCCCACCAGAATACTGGCGCACGGCGCCGTCCCCCTCTATAACGCGTGTGAGACTCGTTCCGGCGTGCTGAGCCCACCAGAATACTGGCACACGGCGCCGTCCCCTCTATAAACCGGTGTGAGACTCGTTTGGCGTGCTGAGCCCACCCAGAATAACTGGCGCAACGGCGCCGTCCCCTCTATAACCGGTGTGAGACCTCGTCCTGCGTGCTGAGCCCACCAGAATACTGGCGCACGCGCCGTCCCCCTCTATAAACCGGTGTGAGACCCGTTCTGGCGTGCTGAGCCCACCAGAATACTGGCGCACGGCGCCGTACCCCCTCTATAACCGGTGTGAGACCTCCGTGCGTGCTGAGCCCACCAGAATACTGGCGCACGGCGCCGTCCCCCCTCTATAACGGTGTGAGACCCGTACCGGCGTGCTGAGCCCACCAGAATACTGGCGCACGGCGCCGTCCCCCTCTATAACACGGTGTGAGACCCTCGTTCCTGGCGTGCTGAAGCCCACCAGAATACTGGCGCACGGCGCCGTCCCCCCTCTATAACCGTGTGAGACCGCCGTCCTCGTGCTCGTGCTGAGCCCACCAGAATACTGGCGCACGGAGCCGTCCCCCTCTATAACCGTGTGAGACTCGTTTGGCGTGCTGAGCCCACCAGAATACTGGCGCACGGCGCCGTCCCCCCTCTATAACCGGTGTGAGACCCGTCCGTGCGTGCTGAGCCCCACCAGAATACTGGCGCACGGCGCCGTCCCCCTCTATAACCGGTGTGAGACTCGTTTGGCGTGCTGGAGCCATCAGAATACTGGCGCACGGCGCCGTCCCCCTCTATAACCGGTGTGAGACCCGTCCGGCGTGCTGAGCCCACAGAATACTGGCGCATGCGCCGTCCCCCTCTATATCGAGTGTGAGACCCGTCCGGCGTGCTGAGCCCACCAGAATACTGGCGCACTGGCGCCGTCCCCCTCTATATTCGGTGTGAGACCCGTCCGACGTGCTGAGCCCACAGAATACTGGCGCACGGCGCCGTCACCCCTCTATATTCGGTGTGAGACCCGTCCGGCGTGCTGAGCCCACCAGAATACTGGCGCACGGCGCCGTCCCCTCTATAACCGGTGTGAGACCCGTCGGCGTGCTGAGCCCACCAGAATACTGGCGCACGGCGCCGTCCCCCTCTATAACCGTGTGAGACTCGTTTGCGTGCTGAGCCCACCAGAATAATGGCGCACGGCGCCGTCCCCCTCTATAACCGGTGTGAGACCCGTCCGGCGTGCTGAGCCCACCAGATATACTGGCGCACGGCGCCGTCCCCCTCTAATATCGGTGTGAGACCCGTCCGGCGTGCTGAGCTAGCCCACCAGAATACTGGCGCACGGCGCCGTCCCCTCCTATATTCGGTGTGAGACCCGTCCGGCGTGCTGAGCCCACCAGAATACTGGCGCACGGCGCCGTCACCCCTCTATATTCGGTGTGAGACCCGTCCGGCGTGCTGAGCCCCACCAGAATACTGGCGCACGGCGCCGTCCCCCTCTATATTCGGTGTGAGACCCGTCCGGCGTGCTGAGCCCACCAGAATACTGGCGCACGGCGCCGTCCCCCTCTATATTCGGTGTGAGACCCGTCCGGCTGCTGAGCCCACCAGAATACTGGCGCACGGCGTCGTCCCCCCTCTATATCGGTGTGAGACCCGTCCGGCGTGCTGACCCACCAGAATACTGGGCGCACGGCGCCGTCCCCCTCTATATTCGTTGTGGAGAACCCGCTCCGGGCGTGCTGAGCCCACCCCAGAATACTGGCGCACGGCGCCGTCCCCCTCATATTCGGTGTGAGACCCGTCCGGCGTGCTGAGCCCACCAGAATACTGGCGCACGGCGCCGTCCCCCCTCTATATTCCGGTGTGAGACCCGTCCGGCGTGCTGAGCCCACCAGAATACTGGCGCACGGCGCCGTCCCCCTCTATAACCGGTGTGAGACACGTTTGGCGTGCTGAGCCCACCAGAATACTGGCGCACTGCGCCGTCCCCCTCTATAATCCGGTGTGAGACCCGTCCGGCGTGCTGAGCCACCAGAATACTGGCGCACGGCGCCCGTCCCCCTCTATAACCGGTGTGAGACTCGTTTGCGTGCTGAGCCCCACAGAATACTGGCGCACGGCGCCGTCCCCCTCTATAACCGGTGTGAGACCCGTCCGGCGTGCTGAGCCCACAGAATACTGGCGCACGGCGCCGTCCCCCTCTATACCCGGTGTGAGACCTCGTTTGGCGTGCTGAGCCCACCAGAATACTGGCGCACGGCGCCGTCCCCCTCTATAACCGTGTGAGACCCGTCCGGCGTGCTGAGCCCACCGAAATACTGGCGCATGTGCGCCGTCCCCCTCTATATTCGGTGTGAGACCCGTCCGGCGTGCTGAGCCCACCAGAATACTGCGCACGGCGCCGTCCCCCCTCTATATTCGGGTGTGAGGACCGTCCGACGTGCTGAGCCCACCAGAATACTGGCGCACGGCGCCGTCCCCCTCTATATTCGGTGTGAGACCCGTCCGGCGTGCTGAGCCACCAGAATACTGGCGCACTGGCGCCGTCCCTCCCTCTATATTCGGTGTGAGACCCGTCCACGGCCGTGCTGAGCCCACCAGAATACTGGCGCACGGCGCCGTCCCACTCTATATTCGGTGTGAGAACCGTCCGGCGTGCTGAGCCCCACCAGAATACTGGCGCACGGCGGCCGTCCCCTCTATAACCGTGTGAGACCCCGTCGGCGTGCTGAGCCCACCAGAATACTGGCGCACGGCGCCGTCCCCCTCTATATTCGGTGTGAGACCCGTCCGGCGTGCTGAGCCCACCAGATACTGGCGCACAGCGCCGGTCCCCCTCTATAATCGGTGTGAGACCCGTCCGGCTGCTGAGCCCCACCAGAATACTGGCGCACGGCGCCGTCCCCCCTCTATATTCGGTGTGAGACCCGTCCGGCGTGCTGAGCCCACCAGAATACTGGCGCACGGCGCCGTCCACCTCTATATTCGGTGTGAGACCCCGTCCGGCGTGCTGAGCCACAGAATACTGGCGCACGGCGGCCGTCCCCCTTATATTCGGTGTGAGACCCGTCCGGCGTGCTGACCCACCAGAATACTGGCGCACGGCCGTCCCCCTCTATATTCGGTGTGAGACCCCGTCCGGCGTGCTGAGCCACCGAGAAATACTGGCGCAACGGCGCCGTCCCCCTCTATATTCGGTGTGAGACCCGCCCGGCGTGCTGAGCCCCACCAGAATACTGGCGCACGGCGCCGTCCCCCTCTAATATTCGGTGTGAGACACCCGTCCGGCGTGCTGAGCCCAACAGAATACTGGCGCACGCGGCGCGTCCCCCTCTATATTCGGTGTGAGACCCGTCCGGCGTGCTGAGCCCACCAGAATACTGGCGCACGGCGCCGTCCCCCTCTATATTCGGTGTGAGACCCGTCCGGCGTGCTGAGCCCACCAGAATACAGGCGCACGGCGCCGTCCCCTCTATAACCGGTGTGAGACCCGTCCTGCGTGCTGAGCCCACCAGATACTGGCGCACAGGCGCCCGTCCCCCTCTATATTCGGTGTGAGACCCGTCCGGCGTGCTGAGCCCACCAGAATACTGGCGCACGGCCGTCCCCCTCTATAGTCGGTGTGAGACCCCGTCCGGCGTGCTGAGCCCACCAGAATACTGGCGCACGGCGCCGTCCCCCTCTATATTCGGTGTGAGACCCGTCCGGCGTGCTGAGTCCTACCAGAATACTGGCGCACGGCGCCGTCCCCCTCTATATTCGGTGTGAGACCCGTCCGGCGTGCTGAGCCCACCAGATACTGGCGCACGGCGCCGTCCCCCTCTATAATTCGGGTGTGAGACCCGTCCGGCGTGCTGAGCCACCAGATAGACTGGCGCACGGCGCCGGTCCCCCTCTATATCGGTGTGGAGACCCGTCCGGCGTGCTGAAGCCCACCAGAATACTGGCGCCACGCCGCCGTCCCCCCTCTATATTCGGTGTGAGACCCGTCCGGCGTGCTGAGCCCACCAGAATACTGGCGCACGGCGGCCGTCCCCTCTATAACCGGTGTGAGACTCGTTTGGCGTGCTGAGCCCACCAGAATACTGGCGCACGCGCCGTCCCCCTCTATATCTTGAACCCTCGCGTGCTGAGCCCACCAAATACTGGGGCGCACGGCGCGTCCCCCTCATAGCGTTAGACCGTCCGGCGTGCTGAGCCCACCAGAATACTGGCGCACGGCGCACGTCCCCCCTCTATAACCGGTGTGAGACCCGTCGGCGTGCTGAGCCCACCAGAATAACTGGCGCACGGCGCCGTCCCCCTCTATATTCGGTGTGAGACCCGTCCGGCGTGCTGAGCCCACCAGAATACTGGCGCACGGCGCCGTCCCCCCTCTATATTCGGTGTGAGGACCCGTCCGGCGTGCTGAGCCCACCAGAATACTGGCGCACGGCGCCGTCCCCCTCTATATTCGGTGTGAGACCCGTCCAGGCGTGCTGAGCCCACCAGAATACTGGCGCACGGCGCCGTCCCCCTCTATATTCGGTGTGAGACTCCCGTCCGGCGTGCTGAGCCCACCAGAATACTGCGCACGGCGCCGTCCCCCCTCTATATTCGGTGTGAGACCCGTCCGGCGTGCTGAGCCCACCAGAATACTGGCGCACGGCGCCGTCCCCCTCTATATTCGGTGTGAGACCCGTCCGGCGTGCTGAGCCCACCAGAATACTGGCGCACGGCGCCGTCCCCCCTCTATATTCGGTGTGAGACCCGTCCGGCGTGCTGAGATCCCACCCAGAATACTGGCGCACGGCGCCGTCCCCCCTCTATATTCGGTGTGAGACCCGTCCGGCGTGCTGAGCCCACCAGAATACTGGCGCACGGCGCCGTCCCCCTCTATATTCGGTGTGAGACCCAGTCCGCGTGCTGAGCCCACCAGAATACTGGCGCACGGCGCCGTCCCCCCTCTATATTCGGTGTGAGACCCGTCCGGCGTGCTGAGCCGACCAGAATACTGAGCAAAACGGCGCCCGTCCCCCTCTATAACCGTGTGAGACCCGTCCGGCGTGCTGAGCCCTCCAGAATACATGGCGCACGGCGCCGTCCCCCCTCTATATTCGGTGTGGAGACCCGTCCGGCGTGCTGAGCCCACCAGAATACTGGCGCACGGCGCCGTCCCCCCTCTATATTCGGTGTGAGACCCGTCCGGGCGTGCTGAGCCCACCAGAATACTGGCGCACGGCGCCGTCCCCCTCTATATTCGGTGTGAGACCCGTCCGGCGTGCTGAGCCCACCAGAATACTGGCGCACGGGCGCCGTCCCCCTCTATATCGGTGTGAGACCCGTCCGGCTGTCTGAGCCACCCAGAATACTGGCGCACGGCGCCGTCCCCCCCCTCTATATTCGGTGTGAGACCCGTCCGGCGTGCTGAGCCCACCAGAATACTACTGGCGCACGGCGCCGTCCCCCTCTATATTCGGTGTGAGACCCGTCCGGCGTGCTGAGCCCACCAGAATACTGGCGCACGGCGCCCGTCCCCCCTCTATATTCGGTGTGAGACCCTGCCCTGCGGCGCGTGCTGAGCCCACCAGAATACTGGCGCACGGCGCCGTCCCCCTCTATATTCGGTGTGAGACCCGTCCGGCGTGCTGAGCCCACCAGAATACTGGCGCACGCGCCGTCCCCCTCTATATTCGGTGTGAAGCCCGTCCGGCGTGCTGAGCCCACCAGAATACATGCGCACGGCGCCGTCGCCCCCTCTATATTCGTGTGAGACCCGTCCGGCGTGCTGAGCCCACCAGAATACTGGCGCACGGCGCCGTCCCCTCTATACTCGGTGTGAGACCCGTCCGGCGTGCTGAGCCCACAGAATACTGGCGCACGGCGCCGTCCCCCTCTATATTCGGTGTGAGACCCGTCCGGCGTGCTGAGCCCACCAGAATATCGGCGCCACGGCGCCGTCCCCCCTCTATATTCGGTGTGAGACCCGTCCGGCGTGCTGAGCCCACCAGAATACTGGCGCACGGGCGCCGTCCCCCTCTATATTCGGTGTGAAACCCGTCCGGCGTGCTGAGCCCACCAGAATACTGGCGCACGGCGCCGTCCCCCTCTATATTCGGTGTGAGACCCGTCCGGCGTGCTGAGCCCACCAGAATACTGGCGCACGGCGCCGTCCCCTCTCTATTTCGGTGTGAGACCCGTCCGGCGTGCTGAGCCCACCAGAATACTGGCGCACGGCGCCGTCCCCCTCTATATTCGGTGTGAGACCCGTCCGGCGTGCTGAGCCCACCAGAATACTGGCGCACGGCGCCGTCCCCTCTATATTCGGTGTGAGACCCGTCCGGCGTGCTGAGCCCACCAGAATACTGGGCACGGCGCCGTCCCCTCTATAACCGGTGTGAGACTCGTTGGCGTGCTGAGCCCACCAGAATACTGGCGCACGGCGCCGTCCCCCTCTATATTCGGTGTGAGACCCGTCCGGCGTGCTGAGCCACCCAGAATACTGGCGCACCGGCGCCCGTCCCCCTCTATAACCGGTGTGAGACCCGTCCGGCGTGCTGAGCCCACCAGAATACTGGCGCCACGGCGCCGTCCCCCTCTATATTCGGTGTGAGACCCCGTCCGGCGTGCTGAGCCCACCAGAATACTGGCGCACGGCGCCGTCCCCTCTATATTCGGTGTGAGACCCGTCCGGCGTGCTGAGCCCACCAGAATACTGGCGCACGGCGCCGTACCCCCCCTCTATATTCCGGTGTGAGACCCGTCCGGTCGTGCTGAGCCTACCAGAATACTGGCGCACGGCGCCGTCCCCCTCTATATTCGGTGTGAGACCCCGTCCCGGCGTGCTGAGCCACCAGAATTACTGGCGCACGGCGCCGTCCCCCTCTATATTCGGGTGTGAGACCCGTCCGGCGTGCTGAGCCCACCAGAATACTGGCGCACGGCGCCGTCCCCCCTCTATATTCGGTGTGAGACCCGTCCGGCGTGCTGAGCCCACCAGAATACTGCGCGCACGGCGCCGTCCCCCCTCTATATTCGGTGTGAGACCCGTCCGGCGTGCTGAGCCCAACCAGATACTGGCGCACGGCGCCGTCCCCTCTATAACCGTGTGAGACTCGTTTGGCGTGCTGAGCCCACAGAATACTGGCGCACGGCGCCGTCCCCCTCTATATTCGGTGTGAGACCCAGTCCGGCGTGCTGAGCCACCAGAATACTGGCGCACGGCGCCGTCCCCTCTCTATATTCGGTGTGAGGACCCGTCCGGCGTGCTGAGCCCCACAGAATACTGGCGCACGGCGCCGTCCCCCTCTATAACCGGAGTGAGACCCCGTCCGGCGTGCTGAGCCCACCAGAATACTGGCGCACGGCGCCGTCCCCCTCTATATTCGGTGTGAGACCCGTCCGGCGTGCTGAGCCCACCAGAATACTGGCGCACGGCGCCGTCCCCTCTATATTCGGTGTGAGACCCGTCCGGCGTGCTGAGCCCACCAGAATACTGGCGCACGGCGCCGTCCCCTCTATATTCGGTGTGAGACCCGTCCGGCGTGCCTGAGCCCACCAGAATACTGGCGCACGGCGCCGTCCCCCTCTATATTCGGTGTGAGACCCGTCCGGCGTGCTGAGCCCACCAGAATACTGGCGCACGCGCCGTCCCCCTCTATATTCGGTGTGAGACCCGTCCGGCGTGCTGAGCCCACCAGAATACTGGCGCACGGCGCCGTCCCCCTCTATATTCGGTGTGAGACCCGTCCGGCGTGTGAGCCCACCAGAATACTGGCGCACGGCGCCGTCCCCCTCTATATTCGGTGTGAGACCCGTCCGGCGTGCTGAGCCCACCAGAATACTGGCGCACGCGCCGTCCCCCTCTATATTCGGTGTGAGGACCCGTCCGGCGTGCTGAGCCCACCAGATACTGGCGCACGGCGCCGTCCCCCCTCTATATTCGGTGTGAGACCCGTCCGGCGTGCTGAGCCCACCAGAATACTGGCGCACGGCGCCGTCCCCCTCTATATTCTGTGTGAGACCGTCCGGCGTGCTGAGCCCACCAGAATACTGGCGCACTGGCGCCTGTCCCCCTCTATATTCGGTGTAGGACCCGTCCGGCGTGCTGAGCCCACCAGAATACTGGCGCACGGCGCCGTCCCCCTCTATATTCGGTGTGAGACCCGTCCGGCGTGCTGAGCCCACCAGAATACTGGCGCACGGCGCCGTCCCCTCTATAACCGGTGTGAGACTCGTTTGGCGTGCTGAGCCCACCATGAATACTGGGCGCACCGGCGCCGACCCCCTCTATATTCGGTGTGAGACCCGTCCGCGTGCTGAGCCCACCAGAATACTGGCGCACGGCGCCGTCCCCCTCTATAACCGGTGTGAGACCCGTCCGGCGTGCTGAGCCCACCAGAATACTGGCGCACGGCGCCGTCCCCCTCTATATTCGGTGTGAGACCCGTCCGCGTGCTGAGCCCACCAGAATACTGGCGCACGGCGCCGTCCCCCCTCTATATTCGGTGTGAGACCCGTCCGGCGTGCTGAGCCCACCAGAATACTGGCGCACGGCGCCGTCCCCCTCTATATTCGGTGTGAGACCCCGCCCGCGTGCTGAGCCTACCAGAATACTGGCGCACGGCGCCGTCCCCCTCTATATTCGGTGTGAGACCCCGTCCGGCGTGCTGAGCCCACCAGAATACTGGCGCACGGCGCCGTCCCCCTCTATATTCGGTGTGAGACCCGTCCGCGGTGCTGAGCCACCAGTGATACTAGGAGCGCACTGCGCACGGCGCCGTCCCCCTCTATATTCGTGTGAGACCCGTCCGGCGTGCTGAGCCCACCCAGAATACTGGCGCACGGCGCCGTCCCCCTCTATATTCGGTGAGACCCGTCCGGCGTGCTGAGCCCACCAGAATATGGGCGCACGGCGCCGTCCCCTCTATAACCGGTGTGAGACTCGTTTGGCGTGCTGAGCCACCAGAATACTGGCGCACGGCGCCGTCCCCTCTAATATTCCGGTGTGAGACCCGTCCGGCGTGCTGAGCCACCAGAATACTGGCGCACGGCGCCGTCCCCCTCTATATTCGGTGTGAGACCGTCCGGCGTGCTGAGCCCACAGAATACTGGCGCACGGCGCCGTCCCCCTCTATAACTCGGTGTGAGACCCGTCCGGGTGCTGAGCCCACCAGAATACTGGCGCACGGCGCCGTCCCCCTCTATATTCGGTGTGAGACCCGTCCGGCGTGCTGAGCCCACCAGAATACTGCGCACGGCGCCGTCCCCCCTCTATATTCGGTGTGAGACCCGTCCGGCGTGCTGAGCCCACCAGAATACTGGCGCACGGCGCCGTCCCCCTCTATATTCGGTGTGAGACCCGTCCGGCGTGCTGAGCCACCAGAATACTGGCGCACGGGCGCCGTCCCCCCTCTATATTCGGTGTGAGACCCGTCCGGCGTGCTGAGCCCACCAGAATACTGGCGCACGGCGCGTTCCCCCTCTATATTCCGGTGTGAGACCCGTCCGGCGTGCTGAGCCCACCAGAATACTGGCGCACGGCGCCGTCCCCCTCTATATTCGGTGTGAGACCCGTCCGGCGTGCTGAGCCCACCAGAATACTGGCGCACGGCGCCGTCCCCCTCTATATTCGGTGTGAGACCCGTCCGGCGTGCTGAGCCCCACCAGAATACTGGCGCACTACGGCGCCGTCCCCCTCTATAATTCGGTGTGAGACCCGTCCGGCGTGCTGAGCCCACCAGAATACTGGCGCACGGCGCCGTCCCCCTCTATATTCGGTGTGAGACCCCGTCCGGCGTGCTGAGCCCACCAGAATACTGGCGCACGGCGCCGTCCCCCTCTATATTCGGTGTGAGACCCGTCCGGCGTGCTGAGCCCACCAGAATACTGGCGCACGGCGCCGTCCCCTCTATATTCCGGTGTGAGACCCGTCCGGCGTGCTGAGCCCACCAGAATACTGGCGCACGGCGCCGTCCCCCTCTATATTCGGTGTGAGACCCCGTCCCGGCGTGCTGAGCCCACCAGAATACTGGCGCACGGCGCCGTCCCCCCTCTATATTTCGGTGTGAGACCCGTCCGGCGTGCTGAGCCCACCAGAATACTGGCGCACGGCGCCGTCCCCCTCTATATTCGGTGTGAGACCCGTCCGGCGTGCTGAGCCCACCAGAATACTGGGCGCACGGCGCCGTCCCCCTCTATATTCGGTGTGAGACCCGTCCGGCGTGCTGAGCCCACCAGAATACTGGCGCACGGCGCCGTCCCCCCTCTATATTCGGTGTGAGACCCGTCCGGCGTGCTGAGCACACCAGAATACTGGCGCACGGCGCCGTCCCCCTCTATATTCGGTGTGAGACCCGTCCGGCGTGCTGAGCCCACCAGAATACTGGCGCACGGCGCCGTCCCCCTCTATATTCGGTGTGAGACCCGTCCGGCGTGCTGAGCCCACCAGAATACTGGCGCACGGCGCCGTCCCCCTCTATATTCGGTGTGAGACCCGTCCGGCGTGCTGAGCCCACCAGAATATCTGGCGCACGGCGCCGTCCCCCTCTATATTCGGTGTGAGACCCGTCCGGCGTGCTGAGCCCACCAGGAATACTGGCGCACGGCGCCGTCCCCCTCTATATTCGGTGTGAGACCCCGTCCGGCGTGCTGAGCCCACCAGAATACTGGCGCACGGCGCCGTCCCCCTCTATATCCGGTGTGAGACCCCGTCCGGCGTGCTGAGCCCACCAGAATACTGGCGCACGGCGCCGTCCCCCTCTATATTCCGGTGTGAGACCCGTCCGGCGTGCTGAGCCCACCAGAATACTGGCGCACGGCGCCCGTCCCCCTCTATATTCGGTGTGAGACCCGTCCGGCGTGCTGAGCCCACCAGAATACTGGCGCACGGCGCCGTCCCCCTCTATATTCGGTGTGAGACCCGTCCGGCGTGCTGAGCCCACCAGAATACTGGCGCACGGCGCCGTCCCCCTCTATATTCGGTGTGAGACCCGTCCCGGCGTGCTGAGCCCACCAGAACACTGGCGCACGGCGCCGTCCCCCCTCTATATTCGGTGTGAGACCGTCCGGCGTGCTGAGCCCCACCAGAATACTGGCGCACGGCGCCGTCCCCCTCTATATTCGGTGTGAGACCCGTCCGGCGTGCTGAGCCCACCAGAATACTGGCGCACGGCGCCGTCCCCCTCTATATTCGGTGTGAGACCCGCCCGGCGTGCTGAGCCCACAGAATACTGGCGCACGCGCCGTCCCCCTCTATATTCGGTGTGAGACCCGTCCGGCGTGCTGAGCCCACCAGAATACTGGCGCACGGCGCCGTCCCCCTCTATATTCGGTGTGAGACCCGTCCGGCGTGCTGAGCCCACCAGAATACTGGCGCACGGCGCCGTCCCCCTCTATATCGGTGTGAGACCCGTCCGGCGTGCTGAGCCCACCAGAATACTGGCGCACGGCGCCGTCCCCTCTATAACCGGTGTGAGACCCGTCCGGCGTGCTGAGCCCACCAGAATACTGGCGCACGGCGCCGTCCCCCTCTATATCGGTGTGAGACCCGTCCCGGCGTGCTGAGCCCACCAGAATACTGGCGCACGGCGCCGTCCCCCTCTATATTCGGTGTGAGACCCGTCCCGGCGTGCTGAGCCCACCAGAATACTGGCGCACGGCGGCCGTCCCCCTCTATATTCGGTGTGAGACCCGTCCGGCGTGCTGAGCCCACCAGAATACTGGCGGCAACGGCGCCGTCCCCCTCTATATTCCGGTGTGAGACCCGTCCGGCGTGCTGAGCCCACCAGAACACTGGCGCACGGCGCCGTCCCCCTCTATATTCGGTGTGAGACCCGTCCGGCGTGCTGAGCCCACCAGAATACTGGCGCACGGCGCCCGTCCCCCTCTATATTCGGTGTGAGACCCGTCCGGCGTGCTGAGCCACCAGAATACTGGCGCACGGCGCCGTCCCCCTCTATATTCGGTGTGAGACCCGTCCGGCGTGCTGGAGCCCAACCAGAATACTGGCGCACGGCGCCGTCCCCTCTATAACCGGTGTGAGACTCGTTTGGCGTGCTGAGCCCACCAGAATACTGGCGCACGGCGCCGTCCCCCTCTATATTCGGTGTGAGGACCCGTCCGGCGTGCTGAGCCCACAGAATACTGGCGCACGGCGCCGTCCCCCTCTATAACCGGTGTGAGACCCGTCCGGCGTGCTGAGCCCACCAGATACCTGGCGCACGGCGCCGTCCCCCTCTATATTCGGTGTGAGAGACCCGTCCGGCGTGCTGAGCCCACCAGAATACTGGCGCACGGGCGCCGTCCCCCTCTATATTCGGTGTGGAGACCCGTCCGGCGTGCTGAGCCCACCAGAATACTGGCGCACGGCGCCGTCCCCCTCTATATTTCGGTGTGAGACCCGTCCCCGCCCGTGTGAGACCCCCTCTATATTCCTCACCTGTTTCTGGTGCAGCGAGACGAACTGCAGCGCTCGCATGTCGAGCGTGTTGATCTTGCGCACGCCGTGGCCGGGGAACAGCGTGTTCTGGCTGGGCTGCGAGGCCACCAGCATGCCCAGCCAGCTGTTGTGCTCCAGCACACGGCAGCCGCCCGGCCTGCTCACCTCCACACTGCACTGGAGGCTCAGTTTGGCGGCCGCCGCGGTACCGGCCAGCTGCAGCAAGCCGCCCCCGCCGCCCCCGCCCGAGCCGCCGCCCCCACCCGAGCCGCCGTCGCCACCCACGCGGTCCTGCAGGGCGCGCAGCTCCGCCTGCAGTTTCTCGATCTTGTTCTCCTTCATCTGACACTTGACCTGCCGCCTCCCGGGAAACGGAGACAGATGTCATGTCATCAGTGACCACGGAACCATAAAGCAATTATCACCCTGCTTAGAATACTGAATGTTCCAGCTTCCAGCTGACCAAAAGCATTGCCTAACAACTGTGACATATCTAAAGATGCTAGCTACAATTTGGGACGGCCACTTCATTACGTGTGTTACAATCTCCTGCAGCAAATGGCTCAGACTGTCCTTGGCGTTATATAACCATTGGCAAGTTACGGCGCCCTATAACCATGGCAGTTGTGGCGCAGTATAACCATGCCAGTTGTGGCGCAGTATAACCATGCCAGTTGTGGCGCAGTATAACCATGACAGTTGTGGCGTCATATAACCATGACAGTTGTGGCGCCATATAACCATGACAGTTGTGACGCCATATAACCATGACAGTTGTGACGCCATATAACCATGCCAGTTGTGACGCCATATAACATTGGCAGTTACGGCGCCCTATAACCATGGCAGTTGTGGCGCAGTATAACCATGCCAGTTGTGGCGCAGTATAACCATGACAGTTGTGGCGTCATATAACCATGACAGTTGTGGCGCCATATAACCATGACAGTTGTGACGCCATATAACCATGACAGTTGTGACGCCATATAACCATGCCAGTTGTGACGCCATATAACATTGGCAGTTACGGCGCCCTAATAACCATGGCAGTTGTGGCGCAGTATAACCATGCCAGTTGTGGCGCAGTATAACCATGACAGTTGTGGCGTCATATAACCATGACAGTTGTGGCGCCATATAACCCATGACAGTTGTGGCGCAGTATAACACATGCCAGTTGTGGCGCAGTATAACCATGACAGTTGTGGCGTCATATAACCATGACAGTTGTGGGCGCCATATAACCATGACAGTTGTGGCGCCATATAACCATGCCAGTTGTGGCGCAGTATAACCATGCCAGTTGTGGCGCCATATAACCATGACAGTTGTGGCGCAGTATAACCATGCCAGTTGTGG
>JAXIVJ010005720.1:20000-71980 GCA_036785665.1 Chirona hameri
CATGGCAGTTACGGCGCCCTATAACCATGGCAGTTGTGGCGCCATATAACCATGCCAGTTATGGCGCCATATAACCATGACAGTTGTGGCGCCATATAACCATGGAAGCTACGGCGCCCTATAACCATGACAGTTGTGACGCCATATAACCATGACAGTTGTGGCGCCATATAACCATGGCAGCTGTGGCGCCATATAACCATGAGTTACGGCGCCCTATAACCATGGGAGTTGTGACGCCATATAACCATGGCAGTTGTGACACCATATAACCATGGCAGTTGTGGCGCCATATAACCTTGACAGTTATGGCGCCATATAACCATGAGTTACGGCGCCATATAACCATGGCAGCTACGGCGCCATTTAACCATGACAGTTGTGGCGCCATATAACCATGACAGTTGTGGCGCCATATAAACATGCCAGTTATGGCCCCATATAACCATGGCAGTTGTGGCGCCATATAACCATGGCAGTTGTGGCACCATATAACCATGACAGTTGTGGCGCCATATAACCATGACAGTTGCGGCGCCATATAACCATGGCAGTTGTGGCGTCATATAACCATGCCAGTTATGGCGCCCTATAACCATGACAGTTGTGACGCCATATAACCATTGCAGTTGTGGCGCCATATAACCATGACAGTTGTGGCGCCATATAACCATGGCAGTTGTGACACCATATAACCATGGCAGTTGTGGCGCCATATTACCTTGACAGTTATGGCGCCATATAACCATGAGTTACGGCGCCATATAACCATGACAGTTACGGCGCCATATAACCATGGCAGTTGTGACGCCATATAACCATGACCGTTGTGGCGCCATATAACCATGGCAGTTGTGACGCCATATAACCATGGCAGTTGTGGCGCCATATAACCATGGCACTTGTGGCGCCATTTGACCATGACAGTTGTGGCGCCATATAACCATGACAGTTGTGGCGCCATATAACCATGCCAGTTATGGCCCCATATAACCATGGCAGTTGTGGCGCCATATAACCATGGCAGTTGTGGCACCATATAACCATGCCAGTTATGGCGCCATATAACCATGACAGTTGTGGCGCCATATAACCATGACAGTTGTGGCGCCATATAACCATGGAAGCTACGGCGCCCTATAACCATGACAGTTGTGGCGCCATATAACCATGACAGTTGTGGCGCCATATAACCATGGAAGCTACGGCGCCCTATAACCATGACAGTTGTGGCGCCATATAACCATTGCAGTTGTGGGGCCATATAACCATGACAGTTGTGGCGCCATATAACCATGGCAGTTGTGACGCCATATAACCATGGCAGTTTATTTATTTATTTCGCTTCGTGAGGCATATCCGCTGCATGCAACGGCTATTATATGACTCGAGTCAAAACACGCTAAAATGCTTGGGCTTGGGTGACGCAACACTCATACTTCATGTAGGTACACATCACAGAGCACACATAACACATCACAACACAATTTCTCATAAACGAGTGCAGTGAGTCATAAAACTAAGTATCACGCTCACGCTCCATCAGGTACTCTTTGAGCTCGCGTTTAAAACTAGCGAAATTCAAACCACGCAGCTCAGACGGCAGCTCGTTGTACTCAGCGACAGCTGTGTACAAATAGCGACGCCTCCCAGACTCAGTTCGTATAGAGGGCGTCACAAGCATGCCACTCTGTCGGGTGTCTCTCCCGTGCACACTTTGCCTAGTTATTAAACTTTCGGCAAAGTGTTGTGGTTCAGACGGAGTCAGGTTTTTTTCAGTAACACTAGGTAGCGATACTTATACATGCTGTCTACATGAAGCCAGCCGAGGTCATCAATCACATCGCTCACATGATCGTATTTCCTCCGGCCAGAGACCACTCGCGCAGCGAACCTCACTAGCTTATGAAGCCGCCTGCGTTGAGTCACATTGCTAGCGCCATATACGGACAGACAGTACTGAATCGCCGAGAACCTTGCACCAACGTAACCATCACTGACTGGGGGAGACTGTGCCTGCTGTGGCTCAGTCCGCTCAAAGTGCCAGTACACCGCCGTACCACGTCGTCTGTATGTGTGGCGAAAGTCATGTCACTATCGAACCAGACACCTAGGTTTTTGACAGTGTTTGAGCAGGTGATGGTTGAGCCGGAAAAGGTAATGCTAATTCGGGGAAGGCGCCGAGTCATTTCGCGGGTACCGAGCGCGATGAGCTGCGTCTTTGCGCGTTAATTTTTAGGCCATTTTTTCCATACCAGTTGGAAAGGACAGACAGACTGTTTTCCATGGATTGGATAATATCATTCAGGTCTTTCGGTGGGCCAGAAACGTACAGCTGGACGTCATCAGCGTAGGTGATGATGCCAGTGAACTCATCAGTATAGAGAGGTAGGTCGTTAGCGTATATGTTGTGGCAGTAATGGCCCAAGAGAAGAACCTTGATAGGTGCCAATGGGGTTGAGAAGGGGTCGGGAGAGTGTGCGGCCGCGAGATGTTCCAGTGGTCTGAATCTGCACGCGCTGATAATGATTGGTCAGGTAGCATTGGAACCAGCGCGTGTCTACACCATGGAGATCTAGCTTACGCAGCAGTGAGTCGTGTGGGATACAGTCGAAACAGCGAGAGCAGTCCAATAGGCAGAGAAGAGTAATCTCACGCTGGTCCGGTCAGATCGAAAAACATGGTCAGTGAGGGTGAGCAAGGCAGTGTCAGTGGAGTGATTGGTCCTGAAGCCGTGCTGGTTAGGGGAGAACAGGTGGTGGGTAGAGAAATAAGAATACAGCTGTTCGGAAACAACGCGCTCAGTTATTTTTGCTATGGTAGTGAGAATCGAGATTGGCCTGCAACTACTAATCTCATCGGACTTTGCAGCTTTCGGAATGGGATGGACAATAGTGAGTTTCCATGCGTCAGGAACGGTGTGTGAGGTTAGACTAGAGTTGACGATGTGGGTTAGAACGTGGCAAAGCGAGTAAAGACACATTTTAATAAAACGAACACACAGGCCATCTGCGCCACAAGCTGAAGAACCATTCATCCTGCCAACGATCAATACCAAACATTCCGGTGTGATAGGCGCAAGCACGAACGAACTAGTTGATACTCGAGGCAAAAGGACCGGCAGCTCAGGTCCAGATCTGTCTACTGCTCGCGACGTGTTCGTTCCGATCTCAACAAAATACATATTTAGGGCATCGACATCCACATGTTCAGCAGTGATAGCCGGCTTGCCCGCCTTCTTGGATGCTAACACAGACTGCACTCCCCTCCACACAGACGCCCGTCCATGCTCACGGATGTGCCGCTGAATGGCGTCTCGGGTGTCATCACGTATGGCGGCCTGCACGCGTCGATTCAGCTCCCGGTAGATGTCGCGGTCGCCGTCACGCAGTGCCGCTCTCCGCTCTGCCATCAGCTGTTTGGTGGCCTCGGTCACGGGCGGGGCTGCAGGGTTTCGCACTTTGGTCCGTTTCAGAGGTGCCGCTTCGTCCAGTACGGGCCGTGTGACGCTCAGGAAGTACTCCCAACTGTTGGGCCGGGTCGGCACTGTGGTACACCGGGCTCCAGTCGATCTCCTGTAGCCGCCGGTTCATCTCGTCAGCGTTGATCCTACGCCAGCTACGAGCGGTTACCACGGTCGGTTTAGGACGGAGACCAGCCAGGACGAATGTAGCGCGCACCCAGTTGTGATCACTGTGGTCACAGTGGAGCGTGCCCTGCCGCTGCACCTCACCATTGCTGCATATAACATCGATGGTAGAGCCAGAGCTGCGGAATGTGGCCCCAGTGATGTGCTGTCGCAGCGCGAAGGCATCCAGAAGCTGGCAGAACCTCTGCTTGGCAGTAGTGTTTGCGCCCATATTGATGTTTACATCGCCGGCGAGGATGACCAGCCCGCTGTGCCGTGTTGTGACCGTCTCCAGCTGCTCTTGAAGATCATCCAGATCGGCTGTGACGTCATTAGCGGTGTGTCGCGGCGGGCGGTAGAACGAGCAGAAATGCACCCGCTGATCAGCGGCGCCCACCTGCACCCAGATCGACTCGAGTTTCGAGCCGGGCGCCGGTCGGTTAGAGATCGCCACCTCGGCGACGTGCAGGCCGCCTCGTATCGCCACCGCCACTCCCCCGGACGGCCTCTTCCCACGGCCGGGCCGGTCCCGCTGCTGAACAGCTGATAACCCGGTATGGGAATATACCGGCTGTCCTGGGACGGCCTCAGCCAGGTTTGATTGACGGGGAAAATGTCCGGTCTGTGGGTGCCCAGGTCGGGACGCAGAGCCAGAATGCTGGGGTTCAGAGAGCGGATGTTCAGGTGCGCCACATAGAGCTGATCGGCGACGGGATGGCTCCTCCATATGCGCCCGCCTCTGGATCCGCATCTGAGGGTGCGGGTGCCCCGCCTCTCCGCCCTGACTCCGCCACTGCCGTCAGCTGTTGCGGTGACCGGTCTCGGGGTCGCGGCCCTTGCTGCGGCGCGCCGATGCCACGCGTAGGGAGGGGCACGAGTCGGGGTTGCAGCGGCAGTGAGCAGGCTGCTAAACAGCAGAAAAAGCAGAACTTGTCGCAGATCAGGATGCATAACGTGTGTTGTGTTGCGAAACAGCCGAGCTGAGAGGACAAGCACCGCCGGTGAGTTCTCCCCGAGGTCAAGACCCTGTCGTCCTGGTCACACACAGAATCACTCTAATTATCTTTCACTCGGTCCACTCACTCGCCACACATTCTCTCACTCAATCTTTTCACTCAGTTTTCTCACTCGACTTCTCACTCCTCTCAGTGGAAAGGTCGCAGTCACACGGTGGGATGGGCAAGGCAGAGCCACCCGCGCGCGTCCGGCCGCTGGCGCCGCGCACAGGCAACAGTTGTGGCGCCATACAACCATGACAGTTATGACGCCATATAACCATGGCAGTTGTGACGCCATATAACCATGGCAGTTGTGGCGCCATATAACCATGACAGTTGTGACGCCATATAACCATGGCAGTTGTGGCGCCATATAACCATGACAGTTGTGGCGCCATATAACCATGACAGTTGTGGCGCCATATAACCATGGCAGATGTGGCGCCATATAACCATGACTGTCTTGGACGCCATATAACCATGAGTTACGGCGCCATATAACCATGACAGTTGTGGCGCCATATAACCATGGCAGTTGTGGCGCCATATAACCATGGCAGTTGTGGCGCCATATAACCATGGCAGTTGTGGCGCCATATAACCATGCCAGTTATGGCGCCATATAACCATGACAGTTGTGGCGCCATATAACCATGGAAGCTACGGCGCCCTATAACCATGACAGTTGTGACGCCATATAACCATGACAGTTGTGGCGCCATATAACCATGGCAGCTGTGGCGCCATATAACCATGAGTTACGGCGCCCTATAACCATGGGAGTTGTGACGCCATATAACCATGGCAGTTGTGACACCATATAACCATGGCAGTTGTGGCGCCATATAACCTTGACAGTTATGGCGCCATATAACCATGAGTTACGGCGCCATATAACCATGGCAGTTACGGCGCCATTTAACCATGACAGTTGTGGCGCCATATAACCATGACAGTTGTGGCGCCATATAAACATGCCAGTTATGGCCCCATATAACCATGGCAGTTGTGGCGCCATATAACCATGGCAGTTGTGGCACCATATAACCATGACAGTTGTGGCGCCATATAACCATGACAGTTGCGGCGCCATATAACCATGGCAGTTGTGGCGCCATATAACCATGCCAGTTATGGCGCCCTATAACCATGACAGTTGTGACGCCATATAACCATTGCAGTTGTGGCGCCATATAACCATGACAGTTGTGGCGCCATATAACCATGGCAGTTGTGACACCATATAACCATGGCAGTTGTGGCGCCATATTACCTTGACAGTTATGGCGCCATATAACCATGAGTTACGGCGCCATATAACCATGACAGTTACGGCGCCATATAACCATGGCAGTTGTGACGCCATATAACCATGACCGTTGTGGCGCCATATAACCATGGCAGTTGTGACGCCATATAACCATGGCAGTTGTGGCGCCATATAACCATGGCACTTGTGGCGCCATTTAACCATGACAGTTGTGGCGCCATATAACCATGGCAGATGTGGCGCCATATAACCATGCCAGTTATGGCCCCATATAACCATGGCAGTTGTGGCGCCATATAACCATGGCAGTTGTGGCACCATATAACCATGCCAGTTATGGCGCCATATAACCATGACAGTTGTGGCGCCATATAACCATGACAGTTGTGGCGCCATATAACCATGCCAGTTGTGGCGCCATATAACCATGCCAGTTGTGGCGCCATATAACCATGACAGTTGTGGCGCCATATAACCATGGAAGCTACGGCGCCCTATAACCATGACAGTTGTGGCGCCATATAACCATGACAGTTGTGGCGCCATATAACCATGGAAGCTACGGCGCCCTATAACCATGACAGTTGTGGCGCCATATAACCATTGCAGTTGTGGGGCCATATAACCATGACAGTTGTGGCGCCATATAACCATGGCAGTTGTGACGCCATATAACCATGGCAGTTTATTTATTTATTTCACTTCGTGAGGCATATCCGCTGCATGCAACGGCTATTATATGACTCGAGTCAAAACACGCTAAAATGCTTGGGCTTGGGTGACGCAACACTCATACTTCATGTAGGTACACATCACAGAGCACACAGAACACATCACAACACAATTTCTCATAAACGAGTGCAGTGAGTCATAAAACTAAGTATCACGCTCACGCTCCATCAGGTACTCTTTGAGCTCGCGTTTAAAACTAGCGAAATTCAAACCACGCAGCTCAGACGGCAGCTCGTTGTACTCAGCGACAGCTGTGTACAAATAGCGACGCCTCCCAGACTCAGTTCGTATAGAGGGCGTCACAAGCATGCCACTCTGTCGGGTGTCTCTCCCGTGCACACTTTGCCTAGTTATTAAACTTTCGGCAAAGTGTTGTGGTTCAGACGGAGTCAGGTTTTTTTCAGTAACACTAGGTAGCGATACTTATACATGCTGTCTACATGAAGCCAGCCGAGGTCATCAATCACATCGCTCACATGATCGTATTTCCTCCGGCCAGAGACCACTCGCGCAGCGAACCTCACTAGCTTATGAAGCCGCCTGCGTTGAGTCACATTGCTAGCGCCATATACGGACAGACAGTACTGAATCGCCGAGAACCTTGCACCAACGTAACCATCACTGACTGGGGGAGACTGTGCCTGCTGTGGCTCAGTCCGCTCAAAGTGCCAGTACACCGCCGTACCACGTCGTCTGTATGTGTGGCGAAAGTCATGTCACTATCGAACCAGACACCTAGGTTTTTGACAGTGTTTGAGCAGGTGATGGTTGAGCCGGAAAAGGTAATGCTAATTCGGGGAAGGCGCCGAGTCATTTCGCGGGTACCGAGCGCGATGAGCTGCGTCTTTGCGCGTTAATTTTTAGGCCATTTTTTCCATACCAGTTGGAAAGGACAGACAGACTGTTTTCCATGGATTGGATAATATCATTCAGGTCTTTCGGTGGGCCAGAAACGTACAGCTGGACGTCATCAGCGTAGGTGATGATGCCAGTGAACTCATCAGTATAGAGAGGTAGGTCGTTAGCGTATATGTTGTGGCAGTAATGGCCCAAGAGAAGAACCTTGATAGGTGCCAATGGGGTTGAGAAGGGGTCGGGAGAGTGTGCGGCCGCGAGATGTTCCAGTGGTCTGAATCTGCACGCGCTGATAATGATTGGTCAGGTAGCATTGGAACCAGCGCGTGTCTACACCATGGAGATCTAGCTTACGCAGCAGTGAGTCGTGTGGGATACAGTCGAAACAGCGAGAGCAGTCCAATAGGCAGAGAAGAGTAATCTCACGCTGGTCCGGTCAGATCGAAAAACATGGTCAGTGAGGGTGAGCAAGGCAGTGTCAGTGGAGTGATTGGTCCTGAAGCCGTGCTGGTTAGGGGAGAACAGGTGGTGGGTAGAGAAATAAGAATACAGCTGTTCGGAAACAACGCGCTCAGTTATTTTTGCTATGGTAGTGAGAATCGAGATTGGCCTGTAACTACTAATCTCATCGGACTTTGCAGCTTTCGGAATGGGATGGACAATAGTGAGTTTCCATGCGTCAGGAACGGTGTGTGAGGTTAGACTAGAGTTGACGATGTGGGTTAGAACGTGGCAAAGCGAGTAAAGACACATTTTAATAAAACGAACACACAGGCCATCTGCGCCACAAGCTGAAGAACCATTCATCCTGCCAACGATCAATACCAAACATTCCGGTGTGATAGGCGCAAGCACGAACGAACTAGTTGATACTCGAGGCAAAAGGACCGGCAGCTCAGGTCCAGATCTGTCTACTGCTCGCGACGTGTTCGTTCCGATCTCAACAAAATACATATTTAGGGCATCGACATCCACATGTTCAGCAGTGATAGCCGGCTTGCCCGCCTTCTTGGATGCTAACACAGACTGCACTCCCCTCCACACAGACGCCCGTCCATGCTCACGGATGTGCCGCTGAATGGCGTCTCGGGTGTCATCACGTATGGCGGCCTGCACGCGTCGATTCAGCTCCCGGTAGATGTCGCGGTCGCCGTCACGCAGTGCCGCTCTCCGCTCTGCCATCAGCTGTTTGGTGGCCTCGGTCACGGGCGGGGCTGCAGGGTTTCGCACTTTGGTCCGTTTCAGAGGTGCCGCTTCGTCCAGTACGGGCCGTGTGACGCTCAGGAAGTACTCCCAACTGTTGGGCCGGGTCGGCACTGTGGTACACCGGGCTCCAGTCGATCTCCTGTAGCCGCCGGTTCATCTCGTCAGCGTTGATCCTACGCCAGCTACGAGCGGTTACCACGGTCGGTTTAGGACGGAGACCAGCCAGGACGAATGTAGCGCGCACCCAGTTGTGATCACTGTGGTCACAGTGGAGCGTGCCCTGCCGCTGCACCTCACCATTGCTGCATATAACATCGATGGTAGAGCCAGAGCTGCGGAATGTGGCCCCAGTGATGTGCTGTCGCAGCGCGAAGGCATCCAGAAGCTGGCAGAACCTCTGCTTGGCAGTAGTGTTTGCGCCCATATTGATGTTTACATCGCCGGCGAGGATGACCAGCCCGCTGTGCCGTGTTGTGACCGTCTCCAGCTGCTCTTGAAGATCATCCAGATCGGCTGTGACGTCATTAGCGGTGTGTCGCGGCGGGCGGTAGAACGAGCAGAAATGCACCCGCTGATCAGCGGCGCCCACCTGCACCCAGATCGACTCGAGTTTCGAGCCGGGCGCCGGTCGGTTAGAGATCGCCACCTCGGCGACGTGCAGGCCGCCTCGTATCGCCACCGCCACTCCCCCGGACGGCCTCTTCCCACGGCCGGGCCGGTCCCGCTGCTGAACAGCTGATAACCCGGTATGGGAATATACCGGCTGTCCTGGGACGGCCTCAGCCAGGTTTGATTGACGGGGAAAATGTCCGGTCTGTGGGTGCCCAGGTCGGGACGCAGAGCCAGAATGCTGGGGTTCAGAGAGCGGATGTTCAGGTGCGCCACATAGAGCTGATCGGCGACGGGATGGCTCCTCCATATGCGCCCGCCTCTGGATCCGCATCTGAGGGTGCGGGTGCCCCGCCTCTCCGCCCTGACTCCGCCACTGCCGTCAGCTGTTGCGGTGACCGGTCTCGGGGTCGCGGCCCTTGCTGCGGCGCGCCGATGCCACGCGTAGGGAGGGGCACGAGTCGGGGTTGCAGCGGCAGTGAGCAGGCTGCTAAACAGCAGAAAAAGCAGAACTTGTCGCAGATCAGGATGCATAACGTGTGTTGTGTTGCGAAACAGCCGAGCTGAGAGGACAAGCACCGCCGGTGAGTTCTCCCCGAGGTCAAGACCCTGTCGTCCTGGTCACACACAGAATCACTCTAATTATCTTTCACTCGGTCCACTCACTCGCCACACATTCTCTCACTCAATCTTTTCACTCAGTTTTCTCACTCGACTTCTCACTCCTCTCAGTGGAAAGGTCGCAGTCACACGGTGGGATGGGCAAGGCAGAGCCACCCGCGCGCGTCCGGCCGCTGGCGCCGCGCACAGGCAACAGTTGTGGCGCCATACAACCATGACAGTTATGACGCCATATAACCATGGCAGTTGTGACGCCATATAACCATGGCAGTTGTGGCGCCATATAACCATGACAGTTGTGACGCCATATAACCATGGCAGTTGTGGCGCCATATAACCATGACAGTTGTGGCGCCATATAACCATGACAGTTGTGGCGCCATATAACCATGGCAGATGTGGCGCCATATAACCATGACTGTCTTGGACGCCATATAACCATGAGTTACGGCGCCATATAACCATGACAGTTGTGGCGCCATATAACCATGGCAGTTGTGGCGCCATATAACCATGGCAGTTGTGGCGCCATATAACCATGGCAGTTGTGGCGCCATATAACCATGCCAGTTATGGCGCCATATAACCATGACAGTTGTGGCGCCATATAACCATGGAAGCTACGGCGCCCTATAACCATGACAGTTGTGACGCCATATAACCATGACAGTTGTGGCGCCATATAACCATGGCAGCTGTGGCGCCATATAACCATGAGTTACGGCGCCCTATAACCATGGGAGTTGTGACGCCATATAACCATGGCAGTTGTGACACCATATAACCATGGCAGTTGTGGCGCCATATAACCTTGACAGTTGTGGCGCCATATAACCATGGAAGCTACGGCGCCCTATAACCATGACAGTTGTGACGCCATATAACCATGACAGTTGTGGCGCCATATAACCATGGCAGCTGTGGCGCCATATAACCATGAGTTACGGCGCCCTATAACCATGGGAGTTGTGACGCCATATAACCATGGCAGTTGTGACACCATATAACCATGGCAGTTGTGGCGCCATATAACCTTGACAGTTATGGCGCCATATAACCATGAGTTACGGCGCCATATAACCATGGCAGCTACGGCGCCATTTAACCATGACAGTTGTGGCGCCATATAACCATGACAGTTGTGGCGCCATATAAACATGCCAGTTATGGCCCCATATAACCATGGCAGTTGTGGCGCCATATAACCATGGCAGTTGTGGCACCATATAACCATGACAGTTGTGGCGCCATATAACCATGACAGTTGCGGCGCCATATAACCATGGCAGTTGTGGCGTCATATAACCATGCCAGTTATGGCGCCCTATAACCATGACAGTTGTGACGCCATATAACCATTGCAGTTGTGGCGCCATATAACCATGACAGTTGTGGCGCCATATAACCATGGCAGTTGTGACACCATATAACCATGGCAGTTGTGGCGCCATATTACCTTGACAGTTATGGCGCCATATAACCATGAGTTACGGCGCCATATAACCATGACAGTTACGGCGCCATATAACCATGGCAGTTGTGACGCCATATAACCATGACCGTTGTGGCGCCATATAACCATGGCAGTTGTGACGCCATATAACCATGGCAGTTGTGGCGCCATATAACCATGGCACTTGTGGCGCCATTTGACCATGACAGTTGTGGCGCCATATAACCATGACAGTTGTGGCGCCATATAACCATGCCAGTTATGGCCCCATATAACCATGGCAGTTGTGGCGCCATATAACCATGGCAGTTGTGGCACCATATAACCATGCCAGTTATGGCGCCATATAACCATGACAGTTGTGGCGCCATATAACCATGACAGTTGTGGCGCCATATAACCATGGAAGCTACGGCGCCCTATAACCATGACAGTTGTGGCGCCATATAACCATGACAGTTGTGGCGCCATATAACCATGGAAGCTACGGCGCCCTATAACCATGACAGTTGTGGCGCCATATAACCATTGCAGTTGTGGGGCCATATAACCATGACAGTTGTGGCGCCATATAACCATGGCAGTTGTGACGCCATATAACCATGGCAGTTTATTTATTTATTTCGCTTCGTGAGGCATATCCGCTGCATGCAACGGCTATTATATGACTCGAGTCAAAACACGCTAAAATGCTTGGGCTTGGGTGACGCAACACTCATACTTCATGTAGGTACACATCACAGAGCACACATAACACATCACAACACAATTTCTCATAAACGAGTGCAGTGAGTCATAAAACTAAGTATCACGCTCACGCTCCATCAGGTACTCTTTGAGCTCGCGTTTAAAACTAGCGAAATTCAAACCACGCAGCTCAGACGGCAGCTCGTTGTACTCAGCGACAGCTGTGTACAAATAGCGACGCCTCCCAGACTCAGTTCGTATAGAGGGCGTCACAAGCATGCCACTCTGTCGGGTGTCTCTCCCGTGCACACTTTGCCTAGTTATTAAACTTTCGGCAAAGTGTTGTGGTTCAGACGGAGTCAGGTTTTTTCAGTAACACTAGGTAGCGATACTTATACATGCTGTCTACATGAAGCCAGCCGAGGTCATCAATCACATCGCTCACATGATCGTATTTCCTCCGGCCAGAGACCACTCGCGCAGCGAACCTCACTAGCTTATGAAGCCGCCTGCGTTGAGTCACATTGCTAGCGCCATATACGGACAGACAGTACTGAATCGCCGAGAACCTTGCACCAACGTAACCATCACTGACTGGGGGAGACTGTGCCTGCTGTGGCTCAGTCCGCTCAAAGTGCCAGTACACCGCCGTACCACGTCGTCTGTATGTGTGGCGAAAGTCATGTCACTATCGAACCAGACACCTAGGTTTTTGACAGTGTTTGAGCAGGTGATGGTTGAGCCGGAAAAGGTAATGCTAATTCGGGGAAGGCGCCGAGTCATTTCGCGGGTACCGAGCGCGATGAGCTGCGTCTTTGCCGCGTTAATTTTTAGGCCATTTTTTCCATACCAGTTGGAAAGGACAGACAGACTGTTTTCCATGGATTGGATAATATCATTCAGGTCTTTCGGTGGGCCAGAAACGTACAGTTGGACGTCATCAGCGTAGGTGATGATGCCAGTGAACTCATCAGTATAGAGAGGTAGGTCGTTAGCGTATATGTTGTGGCAGTAATGGCCCAAGAGAAGAACCTTGATAGGTGCCAATGGGGTTGAGAAGGGGTCGGGAGAGTGTGCGGCCGCGAGATGTTCCGGTGGTCTGAATCTGCACGCGCTGATAATGATTGGTCAGGTAGCATTGGAACCAGCGCGTGTCTACACCATAGAGATCTAGCTTACGCAGCAGTGAGTCGTGTGGGATACAGTCGAAACAGCGAGAGCAGTCCAATAGGCAGAGAAGAGTAATCTCACGCTGGTCCGGTCAGATCGAAAAACATGGTCAGTGAGGGTGAGCAAGGCAGTGTCAGTGGAGTGATTGGTCCTGAAGCCGTGCTGGTTAGGGGAGAACAGGTGGTGGGTAGAGAAATAAGAATACAGCTGTTCGGAAACAACGCGCTCAGTTATTTTTGCTATGGTAGTGAGAATCGAGATTGGCCTGTAACTACTAATCTCATCGGACTTTGCAGCTTTCGGAATGGGATGGACAATAGTGAGTTTCCATGCGTCAGGAACGGTGTGTGAGGTTAGACTAGAGTTGACGATGTGGGTTAGAACGTGGCAAAGCGAGTAAAGACACATTTTAATAAAACGAACACACAGGCCATCTGCGCCACAAGCTGAAGAACCATTCATCCTGCCAACGATCAATACCAAACATTCCGGTGTGATAGGCGCAAGCACGAACGAACTAGTTGATACTCGAGGCAAAAGGACCGGCAGCTCAGGTCCAGATCTGTCTACTGCTCGCGACGTGTTCGTTCCGATCTCAACAAAATACATATTTAGGGCATCGACATCCACATGTTCAGCAGTGATAGCCGGCTTGCCCGCCTTCTTGGATGCTAACACAGACTGCACTCCCCTCCACACAGACGCCCGTCCATGCTCACGGATGTGCCGCTGAATGGCGTCTCGGGTGTCATCACGTATGGCGGCCTGCACGCGTCGATTCAGCTCCCGGTAGATGTCGCGGTCGCCGTCACGCAGTGCCGCTCTCCGCTCTGCCATCAGCTGTTTGGTGGCCTCGGTCACGGGCGGGGCTGCAGGGTTTCGCACTTTGGTCCGTTTCAGAGGTGCCGCTTCGTCCAGTACGGGCCGTGTGACGCTCAGGAAGTACTCCCACTGTTCGGCCGGGTCGGCACTGTGGTACACCGGGCTCCAGTCGATCTCCTGTAGCCGCCGGTTCATCTCGTCAGCGTTGATCCTACGCCAGCTACGAGCGGTTACCACGGTCGGTTTAGGACGGAGACCAGCCAGGACGAATGTAGCGCGCACCCAGTTGTGATCACTGTGGTCACAGTGGAGCGTTCCCTGCCGCTGCACCTCACCATTGCTACATATAACATCGATGGTAGAGCCAGAGCTGCGGAATGTGGCCCCAGTGATGTGCTGTCGCAGCGCGAACGCATCCAGAAGCTGGCAGAACCTCTGCTTGGCAGTAGTGTTTGCGCCCATGTTGATGTTTACATCGCCGGCGAGGATGACGAGCCCGCTGTGCCGTGTTGTGACCGTCTCCAGCTGCTCTTGAAGATCATCCAGATCGGCTGTGACGTCATTAGCGGTGTGTCGCGGCGGGCGGTAGAACGAGCAGAAATACACCCGCTGATCAGCGGCGCCCACCTGCACCCAGATCGACTCGAGTTTCGAGCCGGGCGCCGGGCGGTCAGTGATCGCCACCTCGGTAGCGTGCAGGCCGCCTCGCATCGCCACCGCCACTCCCCCGGACGGCCTCTTCCCGCGGCCGGGCCGGTCCCGCTGCTGAACAGCTGATCAGCGGCGCCCACCTGCACCCAGATCGACTCGAGTTTCGAGCCGGGCGCCGGGCGGTCAGTGATCGCCACCTCGGTAGCGTGCAGGCCGCCTCGCATCGCCACCGCCACTCCCCCGGACGGCCTCTTCCCGCGGCCGGGCCGGTCCCACCTGCACCCAGATCGACTCGAGTTTCGAGCCGGGCGCCGGTCGGTTAGAGATCGCCACCTCGGTAGCGTGCAGGCCGCCTCGCATCGCCACCGCCACTCCCCCGGACGGCCTCTTCCCGCGGCCGGGCCGGTCTCACCTGCACCCAGATCGACTCGAGTTTCGAGCCGGGCGCCGGTCGGTTAGAGATCGCCACCTCGGTAGCGTGCAGGCCGCCTCGCATCGCCACCGCCACTCCCCCGGACGGCCTCTTCCCGCGGCCGGGCCGGTCCCACCTGCACCCAGATCGACTCGAGTTTCGAGCCGGGCGCCGGTCGGTTAGAGATCGCCACCTCGGTAGCGTGCAGGCCGCCTCGCATCGCCACCGCCACTCCCCCGGACCGCCTCTTCCCGCGGCCGGGCCGGTCCCGCTGCTGAACAGCTGATAACCCGGTATGGGAATATACCGGCTGTCCTGGGACGGCCTCAGCCAGGTTTGATTGACGGGGAAAATGTCCGGTCTGTGGGTGCCCAGGTCGGGACGCAGAGCCAGAATGCTGGGGTTCAGAGAGCGTATGTTCAGGTGCGCCACATAGAGCTGATCGGCGACGGGATGGCTCCTCCATATGCGCCCGCCTCTGGATCCGCATCTGAGGGTGCGGGTGCCCCGCCTCTCCGCCCTGACTCCGCCACTGCCGTCAGCTGTTGCGGTGACCGGTCTCGGGGTCGCGGCCCTTGCTGCGGCGCGCCGATGCCACGCGTAGGGAGGGGCACGAGTCGGGGTTGCAGCGGCAGTGAGCAGGCTGCTAAACAGCAGAAAAAGCAGAACTTGTCGCAGATCAGGATGCATAACGTGTGTTGTGTTGCGAAACAGCCGAGCTGAGAGGACAAGCACCGCCGGTGAGTTCTCCCCGAGGTCAAGACCCTGTCGTCCTGGTCACACACAGAATCACTCTAATTATCTTTCACTCGGTCCACTCACTCGCCACACATTCTCTCACTCAATCTTTTCACTCCGTTTTCTCACTCGACTTCTCACTCCTCTCAGTGGAAAGGTCGCAGTCACACGGTGGGGTGGGCAAGGCAGAGCCACCCGCGCGCGTCCGGCCGCTGGCGCCGCGCTCAGGCAACAGTTGTGGCGCCATACAACCATGACAGTTATGACGCCATATAACCATGGCAGTTGTGACGCCATATAACCATGGCAGTTGTGGCGCCATATAACCATGACAGTTGTGGCGCCATATAACCATGACAGTTGTGACGCCATATAACCATGGCAGTTGTGGCGCTCTATAACCATGGCAGTTACGGCGCTCTATAGCCATGGCAGTTACGGCACTCTATAACCATGTCAGTTGTGGCGCCATATAACCAGGACTGTTTTGGGCGCCATATAACCATGGCAGTTGTGGCGCCATATAACCATGACAGCTGTGGCGCCATATAACCATGCCAGTTGTGACGCCATATAACCATGGCAGTTGTGGCGCCATATAACCATGACAGTTACGGCGCCATATAACTAGGAGTTACAGCGCCCTATAACCATGGCAGTTGTGGCGCCATATAACCATGGCAGTTGTGGCGCTATATAACCATAGCAGTTGTGGCGCCATATAACCATGACAGTTGTGGCGCCATATAACCATAGCAGTTGTGACGCCATATAACCATGCCAGTTGTGGCGCCATATAACCATGCCAGTAGTGGCGTCATATAACCATGCCAGTTGTGGCGCCATATAACCATGCCAGTTGTGGCGCCATATAACCATGACAGTTGTGGCGCCACATAACCATGACAGTTGTGGCGCCATATAACCATAGCAGTTGTAGCGCCATATAACCATGCCAGTTGTGGCGCCATATAACCATGCCAGTTACGGCGCCATATAACCATGGCAGTTACGGCGCCCTATAACCATGGCAGTTGTGGCGCCATATAACCATGACAGCTGTGGCGCCATATAACCATGAGTTACGGCGCCATACAACCATGGCAGTTGTGGCGCCATATAACCATGCCAGTTGTGGCGCCATATAACCATGGCAGTTGTGGCGCCATATAACCATGAGTTGCGGCGGCATACAACCATGGCAGTTGTGGCGTCATATAACCATGACAGTTGTGGCGCCATATAACCATGGCAGTTGTGGCGCCATATAACCATGGCAGTTATGGCGCCATATAACCATGACAGTTACGGCGTCATATAACCATGAGTTACGGCGCCCTACAACCATGGCAGTTGTGGCGCCATATAACCATTGAACGTTACGGCGTCATGTAACCATGATTTACGGCGCCATACAACCATGGCGGTTACGGCGTCATATAACCATGATTTACGGCGCCATATAACCATGACAGTTGTGGCGCTCTATAACCATGGCAGTTTTGTCGTCATATAACCATGGCAGTTCTGGCGCCATATAACCATGCCAGTTATGGCGCCATATAACCATGGCAGTTACGGCGCCCTATAACCATGACAGTTGTGGCGCCATATAACCATGACAGTTGTGGCGCCATATAACCATGCCAGTTGTGGCGCCATATAACCATGCCAGTTATGACGCCATATAACCATGGCAGTTGTGACGCCATATAACCATGACAGTTGTGGCGCCATATAACCATGCCAGTTGTGGCGCCATATAACCATGACAGTTGTGGCGCCATATAACCATGACAGTTGTGGCGCCATATAACCATGTCAGTTGTGGCGCCATATAACCATGCCAGTTCTGGCGCCATATAACCATGCCAGTTATGACGCCATATGACCATGACAGTTACGACGCCATATAACCATAAGTTACGGCGCCATATAACCATGACAGTTGTGGCGCCATATAACCATGGCAGTTGTGGCGCCATACAACCATGGCAGTTACGGCGCCCTATAACCATGGCAGTTACGGCCAAGGTTACTTTACTAATAGTTATGGCGACCTATAACCATGGCAGTTATGGGGCCATATAACCATGGCAGTTACGGCGCCCTATAACCATGAAAGTTGTGGCGCCATATAACCATGACAGTTGTGGCTCCATATAACCAACTGCCATGGTTGTATCATCATCACCCATCATCATCATCATCATCATCAAGGTTTGACGTATGTTCCACCTAGTCACCCCACCACAAGCTTAATCAAGTAAGCACGCACGTACGCACGCACAACAAGACTTACTGTAATTCTGCTATCTCAGTTCAAAACACGTTTTAAAGGTGAAAATTCCCTTTCAAGGAAATAGTTCACCTTCAACATGGGGTTTTGAACTGAGATAACAATTTTGTAGCCCATGTTGGGAAACCCCTATCTGCAAGTTCTCTTGCTGAAAAGACTCTAGCCGAATATATATATTTTTTTTGGCGAAGGAATGCGGTGCTTACGATAGCCTGGGCAGAGGCTATACAATCAACCAATCAGCTTGCATACTGTGCTAGCAAGAGAACCACCGGCCGCCGGTTGGCACTTCTTTAATGCGAGTCTATCCTTACGCGACTACTTTCGAATCTGATTGGCTGAGCCATTTTTTCCCTTCGCGTGACGTGAGGACCCTGACCCATAGAGTATGTATATAGTTTTGATACAATTAATAATTTACGACCTCTGTCCTGAATCGGCGCGATGTATGGCCATTTGCCAATATAAAAAGAAAATGTATTTCAAAATATAATCAAATCGTGTTTGGAAGAGAGCAAAAATCCAAGGTGAACGATTTCCTTTAACCCTCGCCCTACGGGGGGGGGGGGGGTCCTAAAACGACCCCTTTGAGGTTTTTCTTGAATAACGTTTTACACATGCGGTGCATCTTGCTGAAATTTTTAGTAGCTGAGTATGCAACAATTATACGTGGGCTGTAAATATTTAATTGCAATTGGTTAAGTAGATTGGGAGATAATCATGTTTTGATGACGTCATGTTGGTGGAAAAACGATAAATGTTTGAAAAATCGTAGAAAACAGAGTTTTGAAGCAAATTGCAATCGCAATTAAGCAAATATATCAAATGTCGTTTTCTTTAAAATGGCTATCTCGGATTTCATTTTTTTTACCCCTAAAATGAACAAAAACTGATAAAAAAATCCCCACAAAATCAATATTTTCAAAGATGTTAAAAAGCAGCATATATGTGAGAGAACTGAGTATGGAAAATACTCAAACCAAATTTCAAAGCAATATCTCTTTTTTTACTGATGGCTCCCGAAGTGTAAGAAACTTATGACATCATTTTTTTTTAATAACTTTTTTGGACTTTTTTGACCAGATACGAATAAATAGTTACCTTTTCTGTATTTCTGAGACAAAACTGGTCTAGGAACATGCCTTTTATTTACATTTATCAATTTCTAATTTTGAGGTTTTCTGACAGCAAAATCGCTGTTCTGGACGTGGTCATTCACTTGACCTGGAAGGTCACTCGTTGCCCCGAAACCTAAAAATTGCATACCATTATATTTCAAACAAGACAAGCAACATGTTAGTACTTACCGCGTTGCTCTATCGTGCTTGGTTTGGAAGTTAACAGGGGGGGGGGGCTTTTTAGGACCCCGTAGGGCGAAGGCGAAAAAAGCTCCCGTAGGGCGAGGGTTAAGGGTCCCACAACCACGAAGTTTATTTGGCGCCCATACAATATTTCCCATACCCTTCGTTGAACATACTCCATTTTGACATAGCAGGCGGGGGAGAATGAACGTGGGAGACATTTTGACATAGCAGGCGGGGGAGAATGAACGTGGGAGAAGGTACGCAGAGCCCATGTCGATGGATGTAATGATTGTTTTTTTCCGCTATTGCAAATGCTCGTCACTGGCAATGTTATGTTTGCCTCAGTCGATGGTTCGTAAGCATTGCTCTCTAGGCAGCGAGGTACCTGCACCACGGCGAAGTCGAGCTCCAGCCTGCGCCTGGTCTCCCTTTCCCTGTCCAGCTCCTCCAGCGCTCTGTCTCGATCGGTCGTGTCCAGGACGCGCAGACTTTTGGCGAATATGACGCGCACGTCTCTCCGAGACGCCTGCAAACACACAGCACAGACACAGTCACATAAACACTCTGGCTCAAACACACATCACAGACACAGTCATATAAACACACTGGCTCAAACACACAGCACAGAAATAGTCATATAAACACACTGGCTCAAATACACAGCACAGAAATAGTCATATAAACACACTGGCTCAAACACACAGCACAGACACAGTCATATAAACACACTGGCTCAAACACACAGCACATAAATAGTCATATAAACACACTGGCTCAAACACACAGCACAGACACAGTCATATAAACACACTGGCTCCAACACACAGCACAGACACAGTCATATTAACACTCTGGCTCAAACACACAGCACAGACACAGTCATATAAACACACTGGCTCAAACACACAGCACATAAATAGTCATATAAACACACTGGCTCAAACACACAGCACAGACACAGTCATATTAACACTCTGGCTCAAACACACAGCACAGACACAGTCATATTAACACACTGGCTCAAACACACAGCACATAAATAGTCATAAAACACACTGGCTCAAACACACAGCACAGACACAGTCATATTAACACTCTGGCTCAAACACACAGCACAGACACAGTCATATAAACACTCTGGCTCAAACACACAGCACAGACACAGTCATATAAACACACTGGCTCAAACACACAGCACAGACACAGTCATATTAACACTCTGGCTCAAACACACAGCACAGACACAGTCATATAAACACACTGGCTCAAACACAGAGAACAGAAATAGTCATATAAACACTGGCTCAAACACACAGCACATAAATAGTCATATAAACACTCTGGCTCAAACACACAGCACAGACACAGTCATATACACACTCTGGCTCAAACACACAGCACAGACACAGTCATATAAACACTCTGGTTCAAACACACAGCACAGACACAGTCATATAAACACACTGGCTCAAACACACAGCACAGACACAGTCATATTAACACTCTGGTTCAAACACACAGCACAGACACAGTCATATAAACACTCTGGCTCAAACACACAGCACATACACAGTCATATTAACACTCTGGCTCAAACACACAGCACAGACACAGTCATATTAACACTCTGGCTCAAACACACAGCACAGACACAGTCATATTAACACACTGGCTCAAACACACAGCACAGACACAGTCATATACACACACAGGCTCAAACACACAGCACAGACACAGTCATATACACACACTGGCTCAAACACACATCACATAAATAGTCATATAAACACACTGGCTCAAACACACAGCACAGACACAGTCATATAAAGACTCTGGCTCAAACACACAGCACAGACACAGTCATATAAACACTGGCTCAAACACACAGCACATAAATAGTCATATAAACACTCTGGCTCAAACACACAGCACAGACACAGTCATATACACACTCTGGCTCAAACACACAGCACATACACAGTCATATAAACACACTGGCTCAAACCCACAGCACAGACACAGTCATATTAACACGCTAGCTCAAACACACAGCACAGACACAGTCATATAAACACTCTGGCTCAAACACACAGCACAGACACAGTCATATACACACACAGGCTCAAACACACAGCACAGACACAGTCATATTAACACTCTGGCTCAAACACACAGCACAGACACAGTCATATAAACACTCTGGCTCAAACACACAGCACATAAATAGTCATATAAACACACTGGCTCAAACACACAGCACAGACACAGTTATATAAACACACTGGCTCAAACACACAGCACAGACACAGTCATATTAACACTCTGGCTCAAACACACAGCACATATACAGTCATATAAACACATTGGCTCAAACACACAGCACAGACAAAGTCATATAAACACTCTGGCTCAAACACACAGCACATAAATAGTCATATAAACACTCTGGCTCAAACACACAGCACATAAATAGTCATATTAACACTCTGGCTCAAACACACAGCACAGACACAGTCATATTAACACTCTGGCTCAAACACACAGCACAGACACAGTCATATTAACACTCTGGCTCAAACACACAGCACATAAATAGTCAAAAAACACACTGGCTCAAACACACAGCACAGACACAGTCATATAAACACACTGGTTCAAACACACAGCACAGACATATTCATATTAACACTCTGGCTCAAACACACAGCACAGACACAGTCATATTAACACTCTGGCTCAAACACACAGCACATAAATAGTCAAATAAACACACTGGCTCAAACACACAGCACAGACACAGTCATATAAACACACTGGCTCAAACACACAGCACATAAATAGTCATATAAACACACTGGCTCAAACACACAGCACAGACACAGTCATATAAACACACTGGCTGAAACACACAGCACAGACACAGTCATATAAACACTCTGGCTCAAACACACAGCACAGACACAGTCATATAAACACTCTGGCTCAAACACACAGCACAGACACAGTCATATAAACACTCTGGCTCAAACACACAGCACAGACACAGTCATATACACACACAGCACAGACACAGTCATATTAACACTCTGGCTCAAACACAGAGCACAGACACAGTCATATTAACACTCTGGCTCAAACACACAGCACAGACACAGTCATATAAACACACTGGCTCAAACACACAGCACAGAAATAGTCATATAAACACACTGGCTCAAACACACAGCACAGACACAGTCATATTAACACACAGCACAGACACAGTCATATTAACACTCTGGTTCAAACACACAGCACAGACACAGTCATATAAACACTCTGGCTCAAACACACAGCACAGGCACAGTCATATACACACACTGGCTCAAACACACAGCATAAACACAGTCATATAAACACTCTGGCTCAAACACACAGCACAGACACAGTCATATTAACACTCTGGCTCAAACACACAGCACAGACACAGTCATATTAACACACAGCACAGACACAGTCATATTAACACTCTGGCTCAAACACACAGCACAGACACAGTCATATAAACACTCTGGCTCAAACATACAGCACAGGCACAGTCATATACACACACTGGCTCAAACACACAGCACAGACAGTCATATAAACACTCTGGCTCAAACACACAGCACAGACACAGTCATATTAACACTCCGGCTCAAACACACAGCACAGACACAGTCATATTAACACTCTGGCTCAAACACACAGCACAGACACAGTCATATTAACACTCTGGCTCAAACACACAGCACATACATAGTCATATACACACACTGGCTCAAACACACAGCACAGACACAGTCATATAAACACTCTGGCTCAAACACACAGCACAGACACAGTCATATAAACACACTGGCTCAAACACACAGCACATAAATAGTCATATAAACACATTGGCTCAAACACACAGCACAGCCACAGTCATATTAACACTCTGGCTCAAACACACAGCACAGACACAGTCATATTAACACTCTGGCTCAAACACACAGCACATACATAGTCATATAAACACACTGGCTCAAACACACAGCACAGACACAGTCATATAAACACTCTGGCTCAAACACACAGCACAGACACAGTCATATAAACACACTGGCTCAAACACACAGCACAGAAATAGTCATATAAACACACTGGCTCAAACCCACAGCACAGACACAGTCATATAAACACTCTGGCTCAAACACACAGCACAGACACAGTCATATAAACACACTGGCTCAAACACAGAGAACAGAAATAGTCATATAAACACTCTGGCTCAAACACACAGAACAAAAATAGTCATATAAACACACTGGCTCACACACAGCACAGACACAGTCAGATAAACACTCTGGCTCAAACACACAGCATAGACACAGTCATATTAACACTCTGGCTCAAACACACAGCACAGACGCAGTCATATACACACACTGGCTCAAACACACAGCACAGAAATAGTCATATAAACACACAGGCTCAAACACACAGCACAGACACAGTCATACAAACACTCTGGCTCAAACACACAGCACAGAAATAGTCATATTAACACTCTGGCTCAAACACACAGCACACACAGTCATATAAACACTCAAGCTCAAGCACACAGCACATAAATAGTCATATAAACACACTGGCTCAAACACACAGCACAGACACAGTCATATAAACACACTGGCTCAAACACACAGCACAGAAATAGCCATATAAACACACTGGCTCAAACACACAGCACATAAATAGTCATATAAACACACTGGCTCAAACACACAGCACAGACACAGTCATATTAACACTCTGGTTCAAACACACAGCACAGACACAGTCATATTAACACTCTGGCTCAAACACACAGCACAGACACAGTCATATTAACACACTGGCTCAAACACACAGCACATACAGTCATATACACACACTGGCTCAAACACACAGCACATACACAGTCATATAAACACGCTGGCTCAAACACACAGCACATACACAGTCATATACACACACAGGCTCAAACACACAGCACAGACACAGTCATATAAACACTCTGGCTCAAACACACAGCATAGACACAGTAATATAAACACACTGGCTCAAACACACAGCACAGACACAGTCATATAAACACACTGGCTCAAACACACAGCACAGACACAGTCATATAAACACTCTGGCTCAAACACACAGCACATAAATAGTCATATACACACACTGGCTCAAACACACAGCACAGACACAGTCATATACACACACTGGCTCAAACACACAGCACAGACACAGTCATATTAACACACTGGCTCAAATACACAGCACATACACAGTCATATAAACACACTGGCTCAAACACACAGCACATACACAGTCATATAAACACTCTGGCTCAAACACACAGCACAGACACAGTCATATTAACACTCTGGCTCAAACACACAGCACAGACACAGTCATATTAACACACTGGCTCAAACACACAGCACATACACAGTCATATACACACACTGGCTCAAACACACAGCACATACAAAGTCATATAAACACACTGGCTCAAACACACAGCACATACACAGTCATATACACACACAGGCTCAAACACACAGCACAGACACAGTCATATAAACACTCTGGCTCAAACACAAAGCACAGGCACAGTCATATACACAAACTGGCTCAAACACACAGCACAGACACAGTCATATAAACACACTGGCTCAAACACACAGCACAGAAATAGTCATATAAACACACTGGCTCAAACACACAGCACAGACACAGTCATATAAACACACTGGCTCAAACACACAGCACAGACACAGTCATATAAACACTCTGGCTCAAACACACAGCACATAAATAGTCATATACACACACTGGCTCAAACACACAGCACATACACAGTCATATAAACACACTGGCTCAAACACACAGCACAGACACAGTCATATTAACACACTGGCTCAAATACACAGCACATACACAGTCATATAAACACACTGGCTCAAACACACAGCACATACACAGTCATATAAACACTCTGGCTCAAACACACAGCACAGACACAGTCATATACACACACTGGCTCAAACACACGACACATAAATAGTCATATTAACACACTGGCTCAAACACACAGCACAGAAATAGTCATATAAACAAACTGGCTCAAACACACAGCACAGACACAGTCATATACACACTCTGGCTCAAACACACAGCACAGAAATAGTCATATAAACAAACTGGCTCAAACACACAGCACAGACACAGTCATATATGTACACACACTGGCTCAAACACACAGCACAGAAATAGTCATATAAACAAACTGGCTCAAACACACAGCACAGACACAGTCATATACACACACTGGCTCAAACACACGGCACATAAATAGTCATATTAACACACTGGCTCAAACACACAGCACAGAAATAGTCATATAAACAAACTGGCTCAAACACACAGCACAGACACAGTCATATACACACTCTGGCTCAAACACACAGCACAGACACAGTCATATAAACACACAGGCTCAAACACACAGCACAGACACAGTCATATACACACTCTGGCTCAAACACACAGCACAGACACAGTCATATAAACACACAGGCTCAAACACACAGCACAGAAATAGTCATATAAACACACTGGCTCAAACACACAACACAGACACAGTCATATACACACTCTGGCTCAAACACACAGCACAGACACAGTCATATACACACTCTGGCTCAAACACACAGCACAGACACAGTCATATAAACACACAGGCTCAAACACACAGCACAGAAATAGTCATATAAACACACTGGCTCAAACACACAACACAGACACAGTCATATAAACACACAGGCTCAAACACACAGCACAGACACAGTCATATACACACTCTGGCTCAAACACACAGCACAGACAGTCATATAAACACACAGGCTCAAACACACAGCACAGAAATAGTCATATAAGCAAACTGGCTCAAACACACAGCACAGACACAGTCATATAAACACACTGGCTCAAACACAGAGAACAGAAATAGTCATATAAACACACTGGCTCAAACACACAGCACATAAATAGTCATATAAACACACTGGCTCAAACACACAGCACATAAATAGTCATATAAACACACTGGCTCAAACATACAGCACAGACACAGTCATACAAACACTCTGGCTCAAACACACAGCACAGAAATAGTCATATTAACACTCTGGCTCAAACACACAGCACACACAGTCATATAAACACTCTGGCTCAAGCACACAGCACATAAATAGTCATATAAACACACTGGCTCAAACACACAGCACAGACACAGTCATATAAACACACTGGCTCAAACACACAGCACAGACACAGTCATATAAACACACAGGCTCAAACACACAGCACAGAAATATTCATATAAACACTCTGGCTCAAACACACAGCACAGAAATAGTCATATAAACAAACTGGCTCAAACACACAGCACAGACACAGTCATATAAACACACTGGCTCAAACACAGAGAACAGAAATAGTCATATAAACACACTGGCTCAAACACACAGCACATAAATAGTCATATAAACACACTGGCTCAAACACACAGCACATAAATAGTCATATAAACACACTGGCTCAAACATACAGCACATAAATAGTCATATAAACACACTGGCTCAAACACACAGCACAGAAATAGTCATATAAACAAACTGGCTCAAACACAGCACAGACATAGTCATATAAACAAAATGGCTATCTCGGGAGTACTACAATAGCAGTGCTATCTCGCGAGTACTACAATAGCAGTGCTATCTCGGGAGTACTACAATAGCAGTTATATCTCGGGAGTACTGTAATAGCAGTGCTATCTCGGGAGTACTACAATAGCAGTGCTATCTCGCGAGTACTACAATAGCAGTGCTATCTCGGGAGTACTACAATAGCAGTGCTATCTCGGGAGTACTACAATAGCAGTGCTATGTCGGGAGTACTACAATAGCAGTGCTATCTCGGGAGTACTACAATAGCAGTGCTATCTCGGGAGTACTACAATAGCAGTGCTATCTCGGGAGTACTACAATAGCAGTGCTATCTCGGGAGTACTATCTCGGGATAGCAGTTATATCTCGGGAGTACTGTAATAGCAGTGCTATCTCGCGAGTACTACAATAGCAGTGTTATCACGGGAGTACTACAATAGCAGTGATATCTCGGGAGTACTACAATAGCAGTGCTATCTCGGGAGTACTACAATAGCAGTGCTATCTCGGGAGTACTACAATAGCAGTGCTATCTCGGGAGTACTACAATAGCAGTGGTATCTCGGGAGTACTACAATAGCAGTGCTATCTCGGGAGTACTACAATAGCAGTGATATCTCGGGAGTACTACAATAGCAGTGCTATCTCGCGAGTACTACAATAGCAGTTCTATCTCGGGAGTACTACAATATCAGTGCTATTTCGCGAGTACTACAATAGCAGTTCTATCTCGGGAGTACTACAATATCAGTGCTATTTCGCGAGTACTACAATAGCAGTTCTATCTCGGGAGTACTACAATATCAGTGCTATTTCGCGAGTACTACAATAACAGTGGTATCTCGGGAGTACTACAATAGCAGTGCTATCTCGGGAGTACTACAATAGCAGTGCTATCTCGGGAGTACTACAATAGCAGTGCTATCTCGCGAGTACTACAATAGCAGTTCTATCTCGGGAGTACTACAATATCAGTGCTATTTCGCGAGTACTGTAATAGCAGTTCTATATCGGGAGTACTACAATAACAGTGCTATCTCGCGAGTACTACAATAGCAGTGCTATCTCGGGAGTACTACAATAGCAGTTATATCTCGGGAGTACTGTAATAGCAGTTATATCTCGGGAGTACTGTAATAGCAGTGATATCTCGGGAGTACTACAATAGCAGTGCTATCTCGCGAGTACTACAATAGCAGTTCTATCTCGGGAGTACTGTAATAGCAGTGCTATCTCGGGAGTAATACAATAGCAGTGCTATCTCGAGAGTAATACAATAGCAGTGCTATCTCGCGAGTACTACAATTGCAGTGCTATCTCGGGAGTACTGTAATAGCAGTGCTATCTTGGGAGTACTACAATAGCAGTGCTATCTCGGGAGTACTACAATAGCAGTGATATATCGGGGGTACTACAGTAGCAGTACTATCTCGGGAGTACTGTAATAGCAGTGCTATCTCGGGAGTACTACAATATCAGTGCTATCTCGGGAGTAATACAATAGCAGTGCTATCTCGGGAGTACTACAATAGCATTGCTATCTCGAGAGTACTGTAATAGCAGTGCTACCTCGGGAGTACTACAATAGCAGTGCTATCTCGGGAGTACTACAATAGCAGTGCTATCTCGGGAGTACTACAATAGCAGTGCTATCTCGGGAGTACTGTAATAGCAGTGCTACCTCGGGAGTACTACAATAGCATTGCTATCTCGGGAGTACTGTAATAGCAGTGCTACCTCGGGAGTACTACAATAGCAGTGCTATCTCGGGAGTACTACAATAGCATTGGCATCTCGGGAGTACTACAATATCAGTGATATTTCGCGAGTACTGTAATAGCAGTTCTATATCGGGAGTACTACAATAGCAGTGCTATCTCGGGAGTACTACAATAGCAGTGCTATCTCGGGAGTACAGTAATAGCAGTGCTACCTCGGGAGTACTACAATAGCAGTTATATCTCGGGAGTACTGTAATAGCAGTGCTATCTCGGGAGTACTACAATAGCAGTGCTATCTCGGGAGTACTACAATAGCAGTGCTATCTCGGGAGTACTACAATAGCAGTTCTATCTCGGGAGTACTACAATAGCAGTGCTATCTCGGGAGTACTACAATAGCAGTGCTATCTCGGGAGTACTACAACATCAGTTATATCTCGGGAGTACTGTAATAGCAGTGCTATCTCGGGAGTACTACAATAGCAGTGCTATCTCGGGAGTACTACAATAGCAGTTCTATCTCGGGAGTACTACAATAGCAGTGCTATCTCGGGAGTACTGTAATAGCAGTTCTATCTCGGGAGTACTACAATATCAGTGCTATCTCGGGAGTACTACATTAGCAGTGCTATTTCGGGAGTACTACAATAACAGTTCTATCTCGGGAGTACTACAATAGCAGTGCTATCTCGGGAGTACTGTAATAGCAGTTATATCTCGGGAGTACTACAATAGCAGTTCTATCTCGGGAGTACTACAATAGCATGATGAGCAGTAATGGGCGATTCTTCCGCACAAGTATCGCATACAAGCTGCCCTGTCAACTGCCGAATTCTGCCAACTGCTAATTACTGCTGACCACTGAGCTGGCCACTCAACAGCTGATCGCCGCCTGCCGACCTGACTGACCTTAGCGTTACACTGACCGCCGCCTGCCGACCTGACTGACCGCCCCCTGCCGACCCGACTGACCTTGGCGTTACACTGTGGACAGCGCTGTTCGCGGCCGCGCAGCCACCGCTCGATGCACGACCTGCCGAACAGGTGTCCGCAGCGCAGCGAGGCGATCCGGTGCTCGCCAGAGTTGGACCACGATTCGAAACAGATGGTGCAGCACTGGCCGTCCTCGGAGGCCGGGGAGCGCACGTCCGAGCCAGCCAGGAACCCTGCCACAGGAGACCCGACACAGCAGCGCTTACAGGACAGCCATGTAAATCCAGACAATACAGTCAGCAGCTACTGCCAGTGGGTGCACCGTAAACCGGGCTGCAGCGGCCTGGTGCTTTGCAACATATACATATGCGTCCATCTAAGTTTGCTGAGAAAAGGCAATTCAATATATAGCAAACACACTATCAAACATTCTTTAGGATCAAGCACACTGACATGCATTGTGAGCATAACGGATGCATCTATCACATATTTTATCAATGCTGATATCAGTTTGACATAAAAATACAGCCAAAGGACAAAAATGACCTGCTTGCTGACACTGGCCAGCACGCAATTATTATGTGAGTGATATCACCTCGGCAATGGACGGCATGCTGTCACACTGAATAGCAGATATTCAGTAGCCATGCTCCTACCTCCTCCCTCTGACTTGGTGGGTGTCTTGTGTTTGTCTGCTGAGCCGGCAGCAGTGATGACGTCATCCGCCGCCGCCAGCGGGTTTTGTTCTGCCGCCTGGCGCCCGGCGTCCCTGCCCGGCTCCTGGAAGTCTGTCTCCCTCCACACGCCGCTGGCCCCGATGCTCCTCCTGGCCGCCGGCCGGGCCGCAGCAGCGCGGGGCGGCGGCGCCGGGTCGGCATCGTCTAACGGCATCACCTCCACGTCCGAGTCTGCCGACGGACCCTCGTCAGCACCGTCCGCCGGTATCACCTCCACGTCCGAGTCTGCCGACGGGCCCCCGTCCGAGGCCGCATCCATCCGCTCCACAGCACCGGCGCCATCTGCAGTGGCCGGCGGCGGGGCCCCGGCGGCCGGCCCGCCAGGCGGCGCCACCGCCCAGCCAGGTCCTGTTGAGGTCTGTGGCCCGGGGCTGGCGCCAGAGCTGGGGCCAGCAGCTGGGGTGAGGCGTGAGCCGGTGCTGGTGCCCGGGCCGGGACCGGGGCCGGGGCCGGGACCTGGTTCAGGCTCTGGGGTGGTGGCCACCGCCGGCGCCGGCTCGCTGTTGTTCAGCCGTGTAGCCTGTCTCGCGGCGCCCAGCACGGGGCTGCCCGGGCCGGACGGCGGGGACGAGTCTATGAGCGAGCCCCCGTCCGAGCCGGCCTCGCTGTCCGACAGGTCGTCTATAGTCATGTCCTCGTCACCCGGCAGGCCGCTCATCGTGACCTGAAAACAACACATCACCAGTCACAATCGGTGTCCAACTACGGCGGCGGGTATTACCAGTTATCACACCAACCCGGAGTGTCCAACTACGGCGGCGGGTATTACCAGTTATTACACCAACCCGGAGTGTCCAACTACGGCGGCGGGTATTACCAGTTATCACACCAACCCGGAGTGTCCAACTACGGCGGCGGGTATTACCAGTTATCACACCAACCCGGAGTGTCCAACTACGGCGGCGGGTATTACCAGTTATCACACCAACCCGGAGTGTCCAACTACGGCGGCGGGTATTATCAGTGTTATCACACCAACCCGGAGTGTCCAACTACGGCGGCGGGTATTACCAGTTATCACACCAACCCGGAGTGTACAACTACGGCGGCGGGTATTACCAGTTATCACACCAACCCGGAGTGTCCAACTACGGCGGCGGGTATTACCAGTTATCACACCAACCCGGAGTGTCCAACTACGGCGGCGGGTATTATCAGTGTTATCACACCAACCCGGAGTGTCCAACTACGGCGGCGGGTATTACCAGTTATCACACCAACCCGGAGTGTCCAACTACGGCGGCGGGTATTACCAGTTATCACACCAACCCGGAGTGTCCAACTACGGCGGCGGGTATTACCAGTTATCACACCAACCCGGAGTGTCCAACTACGGCGGCGGGTATTACCAGTTATCACACCAACCCGGAGTGTCCAACTACGGCGGAGGGTATTACCAATTATCACACCAACCCGGAGTGTTCAACTACGGCGGCGGGTATTACCAGTTATCACACCAACCCGGAGTGTTCAACTACGGAGGCGGGTATTACCAGTTATCACACCAACCCGGAGTGTCCAACTACGGCGGCGGGTATTACCAGTTATCACACCAACCCAGAGTGTCCAACTACGGAGGCGGGTATTAGCAGTTATCACACCAACCCGGAGTGTCCAACTACGGCGGCGGGTATTACCAGTTATCACACCAACCCGGAGTGTCCAACTACGGCGGCGGGTATTACCAGTTATCACACCAACCCGGAGTGTCCAACTACGGCGGCGGGTATTACCAGTTATCACACCAACCCGGAGTGTCCAACTACGGCGGCGGGTATTACCAGTTATCACACCAACCCGGAGTGTCCAACTACGGCGGCGGGTATTACCAGTTATTACACCAACCCGGAGTGTCCAACTACGGCGGCGGGTATTACCAGTTATTACACCAACCCGGAGTGTCCAACTACGGCGGCGGGTATTATCAGTGTTATCACACCAACCCGGAGTGTCCAACTACGGCGGCGGGTATTACCAGTTATCACACCAACCCGGAGTGTCCAACTACAGCGGCGGGTATTATCAGTGTTATCACACCAACCCGGAGTGTCCAACTACGGCGGCGGGTATTATCAGTGTTATCACACCAACCCGGAGTGTCCAACTACGGCGGCGGGTCTTACTAGTTATCACACCAACCCGGAGTGTCCAACTACGGCGGCGGGTATTACCAGTTATCACACCAACCCGGAGTGTCCAACTACGGCGGCGGGTATTACCAGTTATCACACCAACCCGAGTGTCCAACTACGGCGGCGGGTATTACCAGCTATCGCACCAACCCGGAGTATCCAACTACGGCGGCGGGTATTACCAGTTATCACACCAACCCGGAGTGTCCAACTACGGCGGCGGGTATTACCAGTTATCACACCAACCCGGAGTGTCCAACTACGGCGGCGGGTTTTATCAGTGTTATCACACCAACCCGGAGTGTCCAACTACGGCGGCGGGTATTACCAGTTATCACACCAACCCGGAGTGTCCAACTACGGCGGCGGGTATTACCAGTTATCACACCAACCCGGAGTGTCCAACTACGGCGGAGGGTATTACCAGTTATCACACCAACCCGGAGTGTCCAACTACGGCGGCGGGTATTACTAGTTATCACACCAACCCGGAGTGTCCAACTACGGCGGCGGGTATTAGCAGTTATCACACCAACCCGGAGTGTCCAACGACGGCGGCGGGTATTATCAGTGTTATTACACAAACCTGGAGGGTCCAACTACGGCGGCGGGTATTACCAGTTATCACACCAACCCGGAGTGTCCAACTACAGCGGCGGGTATCACCAGTTATCACACCAACCCGGAGTGTCCAACTACGGCGGCGGGTATTACCAGTTATTACACCAACCCGGAGTGTCCAACTACGGCGGCGGGTTTTATCAGTGTTATCACACCAACCCGGAGTGTCCAACTACGGCGGCGGGTATTACCAGTTATCACACCAACCCGGAGTGTCCAACTACGGCGGCGGGTATTACCAGTTATCACACCAACCCGGAGTGTCCAACTACGGCGGTGGGTATTACCAGTTATCACACCAACCCGGAGTGTCCAACTACGGCGGCGGGTATTACTAGTTATCACACCAACCCGGAGTGTCCAACTACGGCGGCGGGTATTACCAGTTATCACACCAACCCGGAGTGTCCAACTACGGCGGCGGGTATTATCAGTGTTATCACACCAACCCGGAGTGTCCAACTACGGCGGCGGGTATTAGCAGTTATCACACCAACTCGGAGTGTCCAACTACGGCGGCGGGTATTATCAGTGTTATCACACCAACCCGGAGTGTCCAACTACGGCGGCGGGTATTACCAGTTATCACACCAACCCAGAGTGTCCAACTACGGCGGCGGGTATTACTAGTTATCACACCAACCCGGAGTGTCCAACTACGGCGGCGGGTATTACCAGTTATCACACCAACCCGGAGTGTCCAACTACGGCGGCGGGTATTACCAGTTATTACACCAACCCGGAGTGTCCAACTACGGCGGCGGGTTTTATCAGTGTTATCACACCAACCCGGAGTGTCCAACTACGGCGGAGGGTATTACCAGTTATCACACCAACCCGGAGTGTCCAACTACGGCGGCGGGTATTACCAGTTATCACACCAACCCGGAGTGTCCAACTACGGCGGAGGGTATTACCAGTTATCACACCAACCCGGAGTGTCCAACTACGGCGGCGGGTATTACCAGTTATCACACCAACCCGGAGTGTCCAACTACGGCGGCGGGTATTAGCAGTTATCACACCAACCCGGAGTGTCCAACTACGGCGGCGGGTATTAGCAGTTATCACACCAACCCGGAGTGTCCAACTACGGCGGCGGGTATTATCAGTGTTATCACACAAACCCGGAGTGTCCAACTACGGCGGCGGGTTTACCAGTTATCACACCAACCCGGAGTGTCCAACTACGGCGGCGGGTATTAGCAGTTATCACACCAACCCGGAGTGTCCAACTACGGCGGCGGGTATTAGCAGTTATCACACCAACCCGGAGTGTCCAACTACGGCGGCGGGTATTATCAGTGTTATCACACAAACCCGGAGTGTCCAACTACGGCGGCGGGTATTACCAGTTATCACACCAACCCAGAGTGTCCAACTACGGCGGCGGGTATTACTAGTTATCACACCAACCCGGAGTGTCCAACTACGGCGGCGGGTATTACCAGTTATCACACCAACCCGGAGTGTCCAACTACGGCGGCGGGTATTACCAGTTATTACACCAACCCGGAGTGTCCAACTACGGCGGCGGGTTTTATCAGTGTTATCACACCAACCCGGAGTGTCCAACTACGGCGGAGGGTATTACCAGTTATCACACCAACCCGGAGTGTCCAACTACGGCGGCGGGTATTACCAGTTATCACACCAACCCGGAGTGTCCAACTACGGCGGCGGGTTTTATCAGTGTTATCACACCAACCCGGAGTGTCCAACTACGGCGGAGGGTATTACCAGTTATCACACCAACCCGGAGTGTCCAACTACGGCGGCGGGTATTACCAGTTATCACACCAACCCGGAGTGTCCAACTACGGCGGCGGGTATTACCAGTTATCACACCAACCCGGAGTGTCCAACTACGGCGGCGGGCATTATCAGTGTTATCACACCAACCCGGAGTGTCCAACTACGGCGGCGGGTCTTACTAGTTATCACACCAACCCGGAGTGTCCAACTACGGCGGCGGGTATTACCAGTTATCACACCAACCCGGAGTGTCCAACTACGGCGGCGGGTATTACCAGTTATCACACCAACCCGGAGTGTCCAACTACGGCGGCGGGTATTACCAGTTATCACACCAACCCAGAGTGTCCAACTACGGCGGCGGGTATTACCAGTTATCACACCAACCAGGAGTGTCCAACTACGGCGGAGGGTATTACCAGTTATCACACCAACCCGGAGTGTCCAACTACGGCGACGGGTATTACTAGTTATCACACCAACCCGGAGTGTCCAACTACGGCGGCGGGTATTAACAGTTATCACACCAACCCGGAGTGTCCAATTACGGCGGCGGGTATTATCAGTTATCACACCAACCCGGAGTGTCCAACTACGGCGGCGAGTATTACCAGTTATCACACCAGCCCGGAGTGTCCAACTACGGCGGCGGGTATTACCAGTTATCACACCAGCCCGGAGTGTCAAACTACGGCGGCGGGTATTACCAGTTATCACACCAACCCGGAGTGTCCAACTACGGCGGCGGGTATTACCAGTTATTACACCAACCTGGAGTGTCCAACTACGGCGACCGGTATTACCAGTTATCACACCAACACGGGGTGTCCAACTATGGCGGCGGGTATTACCAGTTATCACCCCAACCCGGAGTGTCCAACTACGGCGGCGGGTATTACCAGTTATCACACCAACCCGGAGTGTCCAACTACGGCGGCGGGTATTACCAGTTATCACACCAACCCGGAGTGTCCAACTACGGCGGCGGGTATTACCAGTTATCAGACCAACCCGGAGTGTCCAACTACGGCGGCGGGTATTACCAGTTATCACACCAACCCGGAGTGTCCAACTACGGCGGCGGGTATTACCAGTTATCACACCAACCCGGAGTGTCCAACTACGGCGGCGGGTACTATCAGTGTTATCACACCAACCCGGAGTGTCCAACTACGGCGGCGGGTATTATCAGTGTTATCACACCAACCCGGAGTGTCCAACTACGGTGGCGGGTATTACCAGTTATCACACCAACTCGGAGTGTCCAACTACGGCGGCGGGTTTTATCAGTGTTATCACACCAACCCGGAGTGTCCAACTACGGCGGCGGGTATTACCAGTTATCACACCAACCCGGAGTGTACAACTACGGCGGCGGGTATTACCAGTTATCACACCAACCCGGAGTGTCCAACTACGGCGGCGGGTATTATCAGTGTTATCACACCAACCCGGAGTGTCCAACTACGGCGGCGGGTATTGCCAGTTATCACACCAACCCGGAGTGTCCAACTACGGCGGCGGGTATTACCAGTTATCACACCAACCCGGAGTGTCCAACTACGGCGGCGGGTATTACCAGTTATCACACCAACCCAGAGTGTCCAACTACGGAGGCGGGTATTACCAGTTATCACACCAACCCGGAGTGTCCAACTACGGCGGCGGGTATTACCAGTTATCACACCAACCCGGAGTGTCCAACTACGGCGGCGGGTATTACCAGTTATCACACCAACCCGGAGTGTCCAACTACGGCGGCGGGTATTACCAGTTATCACACCAACACGGAGTGTCCAACTACGGCGGAGGGTATTACCAGTTATCACACCAACCCGGAGTGTCCAACTACGGCGGCGGGTATTACCAGTTATCACACCAACACGGAGTGTCCAACTACGGCGGCGGGTATTACCAGTTATCACACCAACCCGGAGTGTCCAACTACGGCGGCGGGTATTGCCAGTTATCACACCAACCCGGAGTGTCCAACTACGGCGGCGGGTATTACCAGTTATCACACCAACCCGGAGTGTCCAACTACGGCGGCGGGTATTACCAGTTATCACACCAACCCGGAGTGTCCAACTACGGCGGCGGGTATTACCAGTTATCACACCAACCCGGAGTGTCCAATTACGGCGGCGGGTATTACCAGTTATCACACCAACCCGGAGTGTCCAACTACGGCGGCGGGTATTATCAGTGTTATCACACCAACCCGGAGTGTCCAACTACGGCGGCGGGTATTACCAGTTATCACACCAAGCCGGAGTGCAAGGAGTGTGACACCACTCTGCCAAAATTGAAATACATGTTATCAAGGCAGTATACTGACAAAGTGACATATCTATTATAAATACGTGCTCATGAATAACAATCTACCACATAATTCACAAACATCAGAGAAAAGTTTGTTAATCATTTTCAGCATCAGTTTTTGTTGTTGGTAACAGGGAGCTTTCAGCCCTTTTCCCCTGATCACCCTGAAGATCTGTATATTTTGCTAGATTGAGTGTGCAAAATTGGAACCAATTTGAGCTCATTTTTATATTGATTGAAAAATATGTTTATAGCCAGGGATTTGTACCACATTGTGGTGTGTAACTAGCCATGCTAGTGCCGTATGGCTGGCCAACATTCCTATGGATTTGCCAGCCATCGGTTTTACTTGAATGTCACAAACCAACATTGTAATCAATTGGGAACTGCTGTAGCCTCTGCCATCTACCTTTATCCTATATGTATCATCCTATGGCATTAGCCAGCTGATGCAGGTACCGACCTCTAGCTTTCAACTCTCACTTAGTTTATCCATCTGGTTCGGTTTCCTGCTCAGTTTAGGTTTGGGAAAAAGGAATGTAACAGGAACCCTGAACAGAATTATAAAGACACCTTGCTACTAAAAATATATGGTTTTTGTGCAGTGTGCAGTATCACAGAATTGTGTGTCTACCATATCTGACCTCCTTTGGAAGTTGACTTTAATGAAACTACTAACAGTGAAATAAACAGCCTTAAAGGTCCTCAAATCATAAGATGCTTAATGCTCTTTACAAAGTTAATTCCAAACAGGTTGTTCATTGGTCATTCCACGTCAAATCGCACAAAAAGGGCGGTTTCTTACCCGACCCTTTCAGATTTTGATGAAAATTGGTACACCTGTAGTGTCAAGTGAAAGAAACATACACACCCACTTTTAGGTCCGGGTGACCTCAAGAGTCATATTTAGAGGTCAAAGGTCACAATTTGTTTGCGTACTTTATAAGTATCAATCAAACGCCTATATATTTTATGCTAATGGACTTAGCAGAATACAACTAATATCGAAGTGCTCCACAGGGTTGGACCATTCGGAAATAGGGGTAAAAATCTACGTGACCTCAATTTGACCTTTGACCTGACGAGGTCAAAATCATAAAATGTATTTTTATAGTTTGCCTGCTCGTAACTAGTCCAAACTTGGCAGAATAAATGAACGTAACATCCTCTAAGAATGTGCAAAAAAGAATGTCGGAGGCTTCGAATTTCTTGAGATACCGCCCTTTGAATATAGTAAGTAAGTGAAACGGAGCAATGCCCCGAGGCTATTTTCATGTTGCTTGCCATAATGTCGGTTTCTTTGGCCCGATTGACGTCCAATTTGGAGGGTACCTTCCGGTTGACGAATTCAATAACTTTCCGAGTTTTCAGCTTGACCTGACCTGGCATGGCCTAGCATGGCCTAGGAATAGTGTATTGCCCATAGATACGTATTACCTATAGGTAATACGGTGTTTTATAGATGTTCAGGAGCATAACACATATGCACAGGTGTTAACAGGTGACATTTATGGTTTCCATTGAGATCATGACCCGGATGACCTTTTCAGAGGTCAACCAAGGTGACCACCTTTGATGAGCTGATATTTTATTTTTGGCCTCTGGAGGTTTCTAAGACATTTTAGGATGCTGATTTCAAATTTGGAATCTATTTTATATAATTATATGTATAATATTATGCAAAATATGGGTGCCAATTTGAAATCTGCGTCACAAAATGTCCTAGAAACTATCCAAAAATCCAAAATGTCATCTAAAAAAAAATGTCATCTCAGGTCATCGGAGGTCAGTGACCTCGGCTGACGTGTGAAGTGCATGACCCCAGTGGAACATACAATTATGTAAAATGGATTCCAAATTTGAAATCAGCATCCTAAAATGTCCTAGAAACCTCCAGAGGCCAAAAACATCATCTCAGGTCATCAAAGATCAGTGACCTCGGTTGACCTCTGGAAAGGTCATCCGGAGCCATGATCTCAATGGAAACCATAAATGTCACCTGTTAACACCTGTGCATATGTGTTATGCTCCTGAACATCTATAAAACACCGTATTGCCTATAGGTAATACGTATCTATGGGCAATACACTATTCCTAGGCCATGCTAGGCCATGCGAGGTCAGGTCAAGCTGAAAACTTGGTAAGTTATTGAATTCGTCAACCGGAAGCTAACCACCAAACTGGAAGTCAATCGGGCCAAAGAAACCGAAATGATGGCAAGCGACATGAAAATAGCCTCGTGACATTGCTCCGTTTCACTTCCTTACCATACTCAAAGGGCGGTATCTCAAAAAGTTAACACGCGCCCTGGAGGGCCTCTGATAATTACACGCCCTGGAGGGGGGGGGGGGCGGATTTCGCCCCCCCCCCCTATGATCTCGAAAACCACGCAACGTAGCGACAAGCGGGAAACGACGTTAGATAGCTCGAGACAAGCTCTTTCGAAAGTATTTCGTTTTTTTTTTGTTCAGGTCAATATTGAGGTCACCAGAGGTCATCTAGGGTCAGATTTTCAAGTTTTCAAGACTTCGGTTCGAACACTCCCAAATATCTCGGGAACTATGATAGTTAGCAGCAAACGGAAAAAAGCAATCGAAAGGCATTGAAAAATACAATCGACATAGGTGTCCTCAGATTTGAGCTCAGGTCAATAGTTTAGGCTCCAGAGGTCATCGAATGTCAAAAAGGTGATTTTGTTTTCAAAACTTTTCCCCCAAATAACCTTTTACCTAATAAAGATAAAGCAATAATGTTTACGCCATCGCGTGTGTCTTGTCAAGGCGCTTCGAATCATATTCATGGTGACCGTGTTAGGTCAACTGAGAAATTTGACCTCAGGTCAAGGTCAAGTGGTGACCCAAGTTGGTCATGTTGCATATTGGGCGACGTGTCTCGACGAGACAAACATATTGGTACCGTTTTCTCTTCTCTATCTTCATTATGTCGATAGTTATTGATAAAACCGTGTTGGCGGTCACAAAATTGACCTGACCTTAGGTCACCGATATTAGAAATATGAGATAAACAAATTGTTGGTATCTATGACCTTATGAAGTCCTGCAAGATTGAAACCGATCGGCGTAAAACTGTGGCTGTGGTACTACATCAAACGTTTTGGAGTTGAGGTCATCACGTGACCTGGTCTGGTGACCTGACCTGAGATGACCTGAGGCCAAGAATTTTACATAATTCGGGAAGTTCATTTCTAAACAGGTATACAAAAAACGGCGGCGCTGCGCGCCGCCGTTTTTGCGCTATCCTCGAAAAACCGGAGGGGTGGGCGGATTTCGCCCCCCTCCAGGGCGCGTGTTAAGTCTCCGCCATTCTTTTTTGCACATTTTTTAGAGGATGTTACGCTCATTTATTCTGCCAAGTTTGGGCTAGTTACGAGCAGGAAAACTTATAGAAAAATACATTGTATGATTTTGACTTCGTCAGGTCAAAGGTCAAATTGAGGTCACGCATATTTTACCCCTATTTCCGAATGGTCCAACCCTGTGGAGTACTTCGATATTAGTTGTATTCCGCTAAGTCCATTAGCATAAAATATATAGCCATTTGATTGATATAAAGTACGCACAAAATAGTGACCTTTGATGACCTCTAAATAGCATTGAGGTCACCCGGACCTACAAGTGTGTGTGTATGTTTCTTTCACTTGACACTACAGTCTACAGGTGTACCAATTTTCATCAAAATCGGAGGGGGTCGGGGAATTTCTTGTGCGATTTGACGTGGAACCTCATACAACATTGAACTATGAAGGCGAATCATTCGCATCGACCATTTTATTGAAATTTGGCAACACAATGTTTTGGGGTAATTAATTATTGAATCAAAATTCAATTTCTTACACAAGTTTAAGAAGTATCTACTTCATGATGCTAGATGGACATCAGTGAAAAAATGAGCAAGTTTGTTTTGTATATGGTTTCTGATGGTTAGTTTTTTTTTTTAGACGGAATTTCTGTACAAATGTCATGCATTATCTGTTTTGCCATGAACTGGTGAATATAACGATACTCGATTTTTTATTAAAAATATTGTTTGTTTATAGCCGAAATTATTGCGGAAAATCACAGTATCTTTTTTTCCGGATACCCTGGAACACACCCTGGAATGTAGGCTCCCACACAAAACGCCTTTTCAAAATTACAAAACATCTCAAAGGACTTGTTTCTGTGTTTATAGGTTTTGCCACGTTCCAAGCTATAATCATGAAAAGTTTCTAAAAAAATTGGCACGTGCATATTGAAGCACGAGCTAAAATCCAGAGTATGTTTTTTCCGGACACCCTGTATCAGCGACCTAAGGTCGGGCCAATTTCGTGACCTCCCCATTATTAGTCAATGGGGAAATATTCAAATGCTTCCTATTCCAAGGATACGCACGATATCAGTCTGATTTCTTCTGGATCATGTTATTATAGCCATTCTTGATGACTTGGGTGCTATTTTTGTTCAGTGACCCCTACAGGGTCAGCCGAGGTCACCCGAGGTCACCAACAATTGTATGTGAATAACTCGACATAATGACGATATAGAAGCGAAACCGACACCAATGTGTTTATTTCGTCGAGGCACGTCTTCCCATATGCGACATGACCTACTTGGGTCACCACTCGACCTTGACCTGAGGTCAAATTTTTTAGTTGACCTAACTTGGTCAACACTAATATGAGTCGAAGCGCCTTGACGAGACAAACACGATGGCATCACCATTATTGCCTTGTCGTTATTAGGTAAAAAGCTATTCGTGAAAAACTGTTTTGTAAAAAATAGCCTTTGACATTTCATGAGCTCTGGAGCTTAACCCTCGCCCGGGTAGGGCAAAATCACTACGTGTTCGCGTAGGGGGGGGGGGGGGGTTGGTACGACCCCCCCCCCCCCTTAGCGTTTCGCCCCTAATTGAGCTAGAGCTTCGATTCAAAGACGAGCGTGTTGCTTGTGGCGAGAGGAAGCCGCTGATACCCGATGTTAAGGTCTTGGGCCATTAGGTGACCTCTGAAGTCATGTCAATGACCAAATGTCATCAAAATTTAAAATGCGTATAAATTGAATTTTATCGAGCTAGAATCGTGAATGAGCATATAATAATGCTTAATGGGTGCCAAATTCGTAATCAGCGTCACAAAATGTCCTAAAAACTGCCAAATTCCGAAAAGGTCATGTCAGGTCATCTGAGGTCAGTGACCTCGGTTGACCTGTGGAAACGCATGACCCCAGTGGAACATATAATTATGTAAAATAGATCCCAAATTTGAAATCAGCGTCACAAAATGTCCTAGAAACCGCCAGAAGCCCAAAAAAGTGATCTGTCATTGGAGGTCAATGACCTCAGTTGACCTCTGAAAAGGTCAATCGAGGTCACAATCTCAGTGGAAACCACAACTTTCACCTGGAAACACCTGTGCATATGCTCCTGAACAACAAACACTCGAAAACTGCAGAAGTTAGAAGCATCGATACTGCGGGACGCCAGTTGCACCTGACATGACCTTGAGAAACAGGTCATAGGTCACGATTCATGTGGGTTAGAAATGCAAAATTTGCAGGGTATGTGGGGAATTTGTCAAAAGTAAGGTACTGAAAGTTGCATCGAAATCGGTTGGAAAATACGCGAGTTATTCTAGAAAAAAACGAGGGGGTGGCATCCACCCCCTACCCGAGCGAGGGTTAACTCTCGCCCTACGGGAGTTTTTTTTCTTCACCTTCGCCCTACGGGGGGGGGGGGCTGACAGACCCCTGTTAACTTCCAAACCAAGCAACTTAGAGCAATGCAGTAAGAACCAGCATGCTGCCTGTCATGAGAGGAATCTAACGGTATGCGATTTTTAGGTTTCAGGTCAACGGGTGACCTTCCAGTTCAAGTGAATGACCTCGGATTTACCACGTCCAGAACAGCGATTTTGCTCTTCAGAAAACCCAAAAATGAGAAATTGATAAATGTAAATAAAAAGGCATGTTCCTAGACCAGTTTTGGCTCAGAAATACAGAAAAGGTAATTATTTGTTCGTATCTTGTCAACAAAAGTGAAAAAGTTATTATTTTTTTAAATGACGTCATCAGTTTCTTACACTTAGAAGTTTCAGTTTCATCACTCAGTGAAAAATGAAGGTAATGCTTTGAAATTTAATATGGGTATTATCCATACTCGGTTATCCTACATATATTCCGGTTTTTATAACATCTTTGCAAAATTTTGATTTTGTGGGGATTTTTCCCCCAAAAAAAGTTTTTCCCATTTTAGGGGTGAAAAACTCAAAATTTTGAAAATCCGAGATTGCCATTTTAAAGACAATGCCATTTTGTATCTTTGGTGAATTGCGTTTGTCATTTGCTTTAAAACTCTGTTTTCTACGATTTTTCAAATGTCTCGCTTTTTTACCAAAATGACCAACATGTCATCAAAACATGATTATCTCCCAAACTACTTGACCAATTTCAATGAAATTTTTACAGCATACGTATAATTATTGTAAACTCAGCTACCGAAAATTTCAGCAAGATGCACCGCATGTGTAAAAAGTTATTCAAGAAATACCTCAGGGGGTGGCTTGTCAGGCCCTCCCTCCCCGTAGGGCGAGGGTTGAGCTAAAACCTGAAGAGCTATTGACCTGAGCTAAAATCTGAGGACACCTCGGCGATTGCATTATTCAAGAGCTTTCCATTGTTTTTGTTTTCGTTTGTTCCTAGCTATCATAGTTCCTGTGATATCTGGGGGTTTCTGGAGCGAAGTTGGAAAAGTTTACCCTTGATGACCTCTGGTGCAGTGATGGAAATTGCATTTCATGACCTGGTACCGGAGAGTTAAAATCCATAGTTGGAGAGAAAAATTGTCTTGTTAGAAAAATTAAGATTTCCATTTTTTGACAAATTACTTTACTTGGAAAGTAAAAATTCCTGATTTGTAATAGATATTAAATCCTTGTGAGGAAAATGTAATTATATTTCAACTACAATGTCAGTAAGACACGGTCAAGAGAAAAATTTCTAGAACAAAATGAAGAGAGCAAAATTCTTTGGACACAAAAAGTCCAGAAAATGACCAAAATTCCAAGGCTGCTCTGGTGACCTCAATATTGACTTGAGGAAAAATATAAGAAGTACTTACGAATGTGCTTGTCGAGAGATTTCGACCGCCTTTTACCGCGTCTTTCTAGCCCGTTTAGTTTTCGAGTTAAAGGGGGTGTCTAAACACCCTACCCCCCCCCCCCCCCCCCTCCCCGCACGGCGAAGGTGGCGTCGAGCACCGGCACGGCGCGGGTTAAGGTGAGCCTTCTAGGGAAACCTTAAGGTAACCCTTCAAGGCATGGTGGACATGCAAATTGAGGTGCAGTGAACATGAAGCAATGTGATAATGATTTGCAGAAATCAAGACGTGCAAGGTGGATAAATTAAGAAACAAAATTGCAAAGACCAACATTTGGGAATGCAGAAACGGGCAACAAATTGCAATGAGAAACCAAGACGTCTGGACATGCATGGTAGACTTGACAATGTCACATGCTGCCAGGGGCGTAGGGAGGATTTCGCCCAGGGGGGGGGGGGGGGCAAATGGGATCAGAGGGGCTCTCGTAGCCAAGAGGGCCCACATAATTTAAGCAATACAGAATGTTGTATGTTGTAAAAAAAAACGACAAATAAGTTTTCGACAACGAAAAAAGGTGTATTTTTTTTCTTTTTGGGAATAAAAGTCCAAATTTCCCACAATCACAAAATAAAACAAAATATAACAAAATAGCTATTTTGCGATTATAGCTATTTGGAATATAATGTCATTTACTTCCTTTCGATATTTTGTATTTGTAATTTGCTTCAAAACTCGAATTTCTATAATTTTTCAAACAATTATTGTTTTTCCACCAAAAATGGCATGACATGACGTCATTATCTCCCAAAGTACATCACTATTGTCATTGAAATGTGATAAGACGTAGAATTGATGCAGCATAATGTACTGAAAGATTGACATCGATATCTATCATCGTTTTCAAGTTATTCAGAAAATCTGGGAGGGGGGGGGGGGATTCTGCCACCTCCAGCGGGGCGCGGGTTAATGCAAATATTATGCCGAATCTTCTTCAATTCGGATTCAGGAATATACGTTCTTGGACGATACCGCGAAAATAAATATTTATATCGAGACTTTTCAGACAAATTATTGCACGTGGCCGAAGGCCGAGTGCAATAATTTGTCTGAAAATTCGAGATATAAATATTTATAAGCGGTAGAGTCCTAGATATTATTTCCTGTGTGTTTAACAAGACAGAGTCGATGGCAATGGAAAGGCCTTATTTTAATCTGACGGATTGGTTAGATGATGATGTTGATACAATCGAAAACGAAGCCAAAGACTATGTTAACGGATTAAAAAATGTAAACACTGTGACCAAAAAAATGTATTGGATCAACAAACTAGAAAAGGCTGCAGAAGACTTATTCAAAAAGAAGACAACTATACTTGAACTTTCACCTCGAGATTTGAATGCCTTAGTTTGCAAGTTTCTTATGTCTCTGAAACGGGATGACTCAGCAAAAAACTAATATCGGCGATGTATTTACCAATACAAAAGCTATATAATGTATTTTAGTTTTCTTTAAACAAGAAGATGGTAATCACAACATACGATCCAAGAAAACAATCCAAATTAACGTCCCGTGCAAAGTTTCCTGGATCCCAGTTTTAGGCTTAAAATTGCACAAAACATACAGGAAACAACACAGTACGTACATGCCGATTGTTCACATGTACGATGAAGTTGCAAATTCTCCACAAAATAACGAAATAACATACTCATTATACCTTGATTTACAGAAAGTTTTGGATACAGTTTGCTTAGCAATGCTCTTTAACAAACAAAAAAATACACCGCATTGTGATACAAGGGTGCAACACGATACAACACGATAGTCATATATGAATCAGAGGAATACAATGGCAATGAGGTTGCATCTAAGAAATAAATTATGAAAATTGGCGTCCCACAGGGTTCAATTTTAGGTCCTCTTTTATGCATTCTTTATATTAATGACATCAGCAATACAACAGAGTCCAGACTGGTTATTGATTCGACACTGATTGAATCGATTGGAATCATTCAATCAAAATTCCTTGAATCGAAAAATTATTGATTCACCACCAGATCTTTTGATTCATGAATCATGATTGAATCCAACCCGCATCAAATCAAGGCTGATTGAATCAAAAGATTTAGCGATTCTTAACGATTCAAGTACACTGACACATTGTGCAAATACATGCAGTCCCAGTTCCTACATTCATTTATACCGAAATAGTGTTGCTGTAACAATGTTTTAATGATCATATATGCGTATGTTTCCATTTTTATTGATTTGATATAAATTAACCACATAATTCAAATGTTGAATCAAACGTTAATCGATTCAAATATTTGTTTTGATTCTTTGAATCAGAAAGAATCAATTATCAACATTTTTTCCGTGAATCGAACGGTGATGGAATCATTCTGATTCCAAAATAAATCATGATTGAATCGTACCAAAAAAGTTGAATCAATAACCAGTCTGCTGAACAGACATTTACTTATTACCTTTTACCTTTTATTACCTTTAACTTATTTGCCGATGATATACGGCAATTTATATTCTTAAAGGGATATTACCACCTCGCGGGGCAATATGGAGTTTTTGGTGTGTATCGGTAGATTAAGCGTGTCCGATTTCACCTGCAAAATTTGGTTGCCGAACCCCACCCCCCTCCCCCCTCCCCATTAGACCAAAAAATGCATTCGTACCGCTCATGATTGGCACACATTCGTAAAATTGGAGTGGCCTCATCACTATTTAGAATCACTTCTTTGCCGACTATGGTTTTCTTTTTAATATTGCAAACTCAACATCATCATTCCGTCAGTGCACTTTAAAATTAAAAAGCGTATGCAGTTAATTATATTTTAAACAACCTTAGCCTCTTTCATAATAAAACATCAAGAATGGCTATGGCTCGACTTTGGGGACGTAGGAGATTTATGACTAATATCGTATAACACGACTTTTCAAGGTCAAGTCTCGGCGAATTCGTACGCTTCGGCTTTGGGCGGGCTGCTATTTGTGGCGGGCAAACTGGATGAGAGCGGCCATCATGAATCTAGTACTGAGCAAAGCTGGGACCAACGTTTTGGAGTCAGAAATAGTATATACAAAAATTGCCGATACGCTGCTTTAGGTGCTGCAGGAGCAAGTTTGAGCTTGAGCATACATGATTATTGATTACCACCATTCATTCAAGTTGCTTTTTAGAAATGCTCCGGAGGTGGCAATATCCCTTTAACTCTATTCCGGCGGCTAGAATTACGTTAACCTGCGGGGGGCAGATTCTGCCGCCCCCCCCCCCCCCCGAGATCTCGAGAACCGCTCCGTCGATTTAGATGGGAAAACGCCATTCTATTCGTCATGACAACATCTCTCTTTTTGGACCCCAAAATTTCTTTTTTGTTCAAAAATGGGGGGCCAGGGGGCAAAAATTAAAAAAAATGGGTGTTTTTGAAAGGTCATTGCGGCCATGCCGTTTGCCCGATTTGCATGCCCCAAACGTTTTTGAGCTTCAAATGTACTGGTCTTCAATATATTAAGACAAAAAACAAAATAAAAATCATAGGCATATTCAGGGGATGTAAAATGGGGGGGATTTGTTTATAAAAAATATGTGCTGTTTATTTTTGATTATTTGGGACGACATGAACGTCACATGTGGGCATTATATGCTGTAATTTGTTACATTGAATATATCGCGCATAGGCGGATCCAGGACAACAACGTGGGGGGCGTAACGCTTTGATCATCTTACTAATTTGAAGTTGGACCTAATTTGAGGGAGGGTATCGCCTCCCATTTCTTGTACCGGAGTGCGCCTCTTCCCAAAATATATGTACCATCCCAGTATCTATGATGTATATTGCATTGAAATAGTTTCTGACGCATTTATATTGTGATATTGCACTGCAAACCACGAAGGAAGAATGCGCGGCAAAACCGCATTCGAAACACCCTCCCCAAAACAGGAGCCTGGCACCGCCTCTGCTGGACCGACTTTTTTCTCTCAAAATTTTGACACAACACGCGTCGAAGTTGGGAAAAGTCAGAAAGTTTCAAGACGCCCAACTGTTTAGAAGCGGCAAGTGAAAAACACCCGGGGGGCAGAATCTGCCCCCCGCAGGGAATAGGGTTAACCCTCGCTCTACGGGGGGGGGGTCCTAAAACGACCCCCCGGAGATTTTTCTTGCATAACTTTTTACACTTGCATAACTTTCAACATTTTACATCTTGCTGAAATTTGCGGTAGCTGCGTTTACAACAATTATACGTATGCTGTACACATTTCTTGGAAATTGGTCGAGACATTTTGGAGATAATGATGTTTTGATGACGTCATGTTGGTGGAAAACGATAAATGCTTGAAAAATCGTAAACAACAAAGTTTTGAGGTAAATTGCAAACGCAAATCAGCCAAGATATAAAATTCATTTTCTTTAAAATAGCAATCTCGGATTTTCGATTTTTTTAACCCCTAAAATGATTTATTTTTTATTTTTAACCCTATTTGTAACAGGCTCATGGCTACCCCTATTTGTAACAGGGGGGGCGGATTCCGCCCCCCCCCCGGAGATCTCGAGATCTATCCGTCCGATTTTCGAAAATGAAACGGCGTTTGGTTCCCCTCAACACGATCTACATTTATAAATAATAAAAAAATCTAAATTTTTGATAGGGGGCAACATGGGGGCAAAAACCACAAATTTTAGTGGTATTTTTGATCCGATATAGCTTTCATGTTTATCGACCGATTTGAACACAACTAATAGGAATCGATAGAGATTGAATTGGAAATTGATATGACGGTGAAGTTTGAAAATTCAAAAATCATAGGCGTGTGCAGGTCACTCAATATGGGGGTGAAGTAAATGCGTAATAAAACAATTTTTTATATTGTTTTTTTATATAAATGAAATGGTATGTGATTGTGACATTAGACAAGCGGTTATACATCATATTTTTTGCCATAGGCGGTACCAGGTTAGTGAAAAAGGGAGGTTAATTGGGAAAAAATATTAACCGCAGACAAGTTGCTACCTAGCACTATAAATATGTTACTGATCGTAGATATTTCCTTTTTGCATGTTGCACTTCATCATAGGCGTATCCAGGATCCAAACTGGGGCGGTGCAAGACATTTTGAAAAGTATATTATCCGCTATTATGATACTAACTAGTCAACAGTGACTATTTCACTTACAACTTCAATTGACATTGCTTATCCCCCTTTTTACCCTACCTGGACTCGCTTATTATCTTATAATCGTTCGTAGAGTAGCCTGTGGTGCGTGTTTCATTCGAAAACTGCAGTATGTTATGTCATTGTACGCCCATGCCTCTTAGTTTCCTTGCAATAATATGACCCCCTTTCTTCCATTCCTGAGCGCGCCTCTGCAAAAAAATGACTTTATTCCCTTTTCTGGTCTCATATGTGCATATATTATTATAAGCTAAACGTATATTGCGCCGTTATCGCTGGCATATCGTCATCACCATGCCAGTCACCCCCCTTTTCATGTTCCTGAACACGCCCCTGAAATTCTATATGTAATAAATTATGCAAATAATGGAAGCAGAAGCTATCTTTTACATCTTGATAGCTATAAATGCCCCTTACATCGCTATATTGGCTTCCCGCCAAGCATTGAATACTTCCTGGAAACCCCCCCCCCCCTTTTCGAGCCCCTGAAACCGCCTCTGCCATGCAATTCTTATGATATTTCATTAACATTAACTAATTTGTACTTGTTGCAATCACCGTAAACCGATGTAACTCATTTATACTTGATGCAGTTCGGAAGAAACCGTGAAGATCGCATTTCCGTATTATCGCCAAATTTCGCCTCCGAACCCACCCAAAACTGGGCCCTGGAACCGCCTCTGTTCAGGTTAAGAACTCAAAATTTTGACCCCAAATGCAGTATTCAATTCTATGAAAAGTCCGAAAATTTAATGGCCCTGCTCCCAGCCGTTCTGAAGATATCTGCGAAAAACATGAGGGGGGGGGGCGGAATCCCCCCCCTGTTACAAATAGGGTTAAATCACCACAAAATCAAAATTTTCAAAGATGTTAAAGAACCGGAATATATGTGAGAGAACTGAGTATGGATAATACTCGAACCAAATTTCAAAGCAATATCTCTATTTTTGACTGAGTGATGGCTCCCTAAGTGTAAGAAACTCATGACGTAATTTTTTTAATAACTGTTTTGGACTTGTTTTTGACCAGATACGAATAAATAATTACCTTTTCTGTATTTCTGAGACAAAACTGGTCTAGGAACATGCCTTTTTGTTTACATTTATCAATTTCTAATTTTGAAGTTTTCTGAAAGAGCAAAATCGCTGTTCTGGACGTGATCGATCGAGGTCATTCGCTTGACCTGGAAGGTCACTCGTTGACCCGAAACCTAAAAAATTGCATACCGTTAGATTCCAAACATGACAGGCAACACGTTGGTTCTTACCGCGTCGCTCTATCTTGCTTGGTTTGGAAGTTAACAGGGGGGTCTTTTAGGACCCCCGTAGGGCGAAGGCGAAAAAAGCTCCCGTAGGGCGAGGGTTACGCTAGAAATGTTGAAGAGCTCCAAATAAAGATGAATTAATTAATTCCCAAAAATTAACGAGTGGTTCCATGTAAATATATTATAAATATACTCAAGATCAGTGACGTGACAAGACCTTGACACAGTATTATTTGATACACCAATCACGACAAAAACATGCATTAAATACTTAGGAGCTCTTGTAGATGAAAATCGTAAATGGAATAGTCATATATATAGTGCAATATGTGAGATAAGCCGTAATATAGGAGTTATCGGAATATCCAAGCTTTATTTATCCTCACCAGCAACTTCTATTGCAGTACAATGCATTCATTCCACCGCATGTAAATTAGTGTGCAGTGATCTGGATTTAGGTGTAGACATTATGAAACTAACATTAAAAAGCTTTTGATAGTGAGGAAACGAGCGATTTGTTCGCCCCTGTAGCTTAGTGGAAACATTGGGCTCCTGGCCTTTCCTGGTAGTGGCAGCGCGAGGTCGAGTCAAAGCTAAAGCCAGTGGGTAACTTTATGAATCGGTTGGGGGGGAGGGGGTGGCAACGGCCGAATGCTCCAGTTGAAACTAAATGTCCAATACTATATATATATATATATATATATATATATATATATATATATATATATATATATAATATATATATATATTATATATATATATATATATATATATATATATATATATATATATATATATATATATATATATATATATATATATATATATATATATATATATATATATATATATATATATATATATATATATATATATATATATATATATTATATATATATATATATATATATATATATATATATATATATATATATATATATATATTATATATATAATATATATATATATATAATATATATATATATAT